>JAOXYF010000012.1:769988-786938 GCA_028565775.1 Sternarchorhynchus goeldii
CTGGTGATTGGGAACGGGGCAGGCCACGGGTGGTGGGCGTGGCCTGCGAGCTGGGCGTGCGCTGGGACGTGACAAGACCAATGCAACCATGTCAATTAATGCATTAGAGTCTTTTACTCCTATACAACAGCCTGAACTAATATCATTAATCTCCTTTTCAAAATCTTCCACTTGCTTCTTAGATTCATTTCTTAAAGAAATCCTACCAAAAATATTCAAACCTCTATTAAGTATTGTGAACTCCTCTATTAACACGGACCCATTCATATTAACTCATTCATATTAGTAGTTATCAAAGCACTGATCAACAAGGCTAACCTTGACTAATGTCAGTTATCAAACTATAAACCTTCCCTTTATTTCTAAGATCCTAGTAAAACTGTAGCTCAGCAGCTAAGCTCATACCTGAATCAGAACCAGATACATGACGTCTCGTCAAAGCACAGAGACAACACTGATTAAAGTAGTTAATGACATGTTGTTGGTTTCTGACCAGGGTTTAACACAAACAGGGTTTTTGCTTGATCTCAATGCTGCATTTGACGCTATAGATAACATTTTACTAGATAGACTCAAAAGTGCTGTTGGGATTAAGGGAATAGCACTTTCCTGGTTTAAATCTTACTTATCTTATCATTACCAGATCATTATATTTGTGATCATAAATAGAGACTTTTCAGCATACACCAAAGAGTAAGCTTGATGGTCTTCCAATCATATCATGTTTAACAGTTAAAGATCTTGGTGTAGTTATGGAGCGCAGCATCTTCAAGCTTCAGTGTTTGAACCTCAACTAAATAATTTTCCTAGAACAGTTTTTCTCCACCTCAAGATCATTTAAAAAATGTACTATCATTACATTATGCAGAAAAGTTAGTTTATGCATGTATCACTTCCTAGAATAGTACCTAGAATTATAAAACCCACTACAGGTGGCAGATTCTTTTCCTATAAAGCTCTCTCACTATGCAATAATCTTTCTACCAATGTTCAAAATTCAGGCACAGTCTAAATATTTAGGTAAAAGTGTAGATTTCTGGGTTCATTGAGAGTTATGGTATACTGAGATGTCGTGAGGCTGTCACTTCACCTCTTTTTTGTCACTCCAGTTTGTTGGCTGAGAGCGGTGGAGTGCTGATGTTCCAGGGAGCCCTCATGTCTGCTACCTTCTAGCTCTATCCTGTGCTGCCATATCTACATCTGCCAGAGTCCATCCTTGCACATGATAGACCCCTATTTTACACATTTTAAAATTTGAACATGCCTAATAACCTGTCCTCTCTCTCTCTCTGCTGTGGTACATCTAGTCATGGTGTCATGATGTTGCTGATCCCTGACCAGTATCAGCTGCTGTGGCTACTCCAACCCCTGACCTCCCACAAGCTGCATCTCCTCCCATCTCCACCCCAGCCACCCAGTTCTTCACCACTATGGCCAGCTATTCCTTGGTTATTCCTGTGGCAAATGGGTTTCGGACGCATCTATACTTATAAAAATAGGAACATGGAATAGACTTCCCTTTCTTACTTGTTCTTAGTACTTATTTTGTGTTTATTGTTTATTATTGCTCTTGTGGAGTCCAGTGTCGACCAGAGGAGGATGGGCCCCCTTTTTGAGTCTTGGTTCCTCTTGAGGTTTCTCCCTAATAATACCCGTAGGGAGTTTTTTCCTGCCACTGTCGCCTGATTGCCAGGGCTTGGACACAGCTATCTGAAAAGCTGTTTTATGACAACAGCTATTTAAAAAAAGTGCTATATAAATAAATTTGACTTTGACATAATGTGGAAGGATTGCAGCACATCATTGATCCTGTTTATTGGCTGTGTGGAGTGTTAAGTGTCATCATTATGGATAATCATACATTGACCCTTTGAAGACATGTTGATTGACATTACATTGTACCATCCAAAGCTTTCAGAATTTCAGTCATTAAAATGTCATGAACAAATGAATACCCTCACACCAATGTCTTTTTCTATGCTTCACAGGAGATCTCTTGAAAATTTCTTTTGAAAATCAAGGAACGTAGAATGTGTCACACAAAATACAATGTAACTTGGCATCACCCAATTTCAAATTTTATTATTGTATTTTACATGAAGACTTGATTGGTTTGCTCAAATTCAAAATATAAATCCCAGGCCTCATAATCAGGAACAGAAAAATATTGTTAACCCCATGAGATTGAATGCATTTGTTTTTTCTAGAGTTACAAACAGAAAAAAAAAAAATTTCATCTGCTTCCAGCCATCATTTGTGCTGAGCATACACAGATGGACAAACATGAAGCAACAGAGAGCATCACACATTTAACACTTTTTTCCATCCCAGCAGTGCAAACACTATACAATTCAGAAAAAGGATGGGGTTATTGCTCTCTCCAGTTCTTGAATATAGTCAATGAACGTCGTAAATTCCACTGATCCTGGTGGTGTGTTCTGCATCACTGCAGGAACAGAGATGGTAGTTGTGTGCATTGTGTATTCATTTAAAAAAAAGACTAAACAAAGACAAAGACAAGGATTTGTAATGTGGCGTCATGCAGAGCGCAAAAAGTGAGGCAGGATGCAGAAGCATTGAGTGAAAGGTTTTAAGAACATAAACCACACACACATACAGTGATAAAGTACCAACCAAGACAATGTTTAATGCACATGCTTAAATACTCACATGATAGACGAGACACAGGTGAAACCAATGATTACTATTAAACACAAAGCAAGGCAAATTAAAACGACATGCACACGAAGACACACACACACACACACACAGGACAGTGGTGTTGAAGGTGGCCACCGTGACAGGAATCTCACTGAATAACTGAAATAAAAACATTAAACAAAGCATGCTGATCCCTGTTTACTGTCCAGATGGTACATTTGAGATGAAAAACTCCTGAAAAAAAAGACCTCCAGTATAATGCAATGGACATTGGATGCAATGTCTTCTGGATACTGTCTGTTGACTGGCTGTCTACTGGCTGTTGACCATCCTACATGGAAAGATGTGTCATCACCATGCAGCCTCCAGTCATTCAGTAGCACACTACAGGGGTCAAACCTGAATTCAGTGAGGTGAAATGTAGGATTAAACTAAATCCCACATGGATTTTTGATGAGGATGGATCTTCATCTGATTCAGGAATGTCAGCCCATCACTCCCTATGGTTCTGTGTTGTTTCAGCCCAATCAGAAATGCTGAAAAACAGAGATACTTTTGGAGCCAGCAGTGTTTCTTCATGCAGATGACTTGAGGGTTATTTTTGGGGAAGGTAAAAAAGAACTTACTGTTTGCAGCTATGATTGAAGGTTCATACTCAAGGGAGACAAAGACACAGATCAAGTACTTCACCTTTAAAGGTCAGAAGTCGTTCTGTTTAAAGTCACAAGGGTCTGGACTTGACCTAACATTGATGCACCTAAACCTTAAAAACACAAGTGTCATAAACCTATAAGTGGATGTTATTAAATGATTTGTAATACCTAAAACATATCCTTCATAACTGAAGACATTTATTGACTATTCTACTATTTCTATCATTTTGACAAAAGCATCGACTGGGACAAAGAGAGTGAACATGTAACCACACAACACACCTAATCACTCCACTGTGTAACCACACAACATACCATAATCACTCCACTGTGTAACCACACAACACACCTTGATCACTCCACTGTGTAACCACACAACACACCTTAATCACTCCACTGTGACTGCAGAAAGCTGTTTCCACAGGCATCAGATCTCAGGGGAGCTCCATATGTCATTAAAAATTGATTTCCAGCAACCACACCACAGAATGGACTAATACTTTTGTGCTGACTAATATAATCAGAAATGCTCTTTACAACCAGCTAACACCAAGAGTGAAATAAAGTTTGCAGGAATAAAAAGCTATTCCACTTTTCATTTCAGATGTTCTTGGGATTTTAATAACCCTATTAACATCTTCCAGGAAACAGCACCGCCTAATTATCCACAGTCACAGCTTCGATGATACCATAGGGGGCATTTTAGGTATGGATCAATCTTTAGTAAGTCAACCCTTGGTGAAACCAGTTTTATGGTATTATTCATGTATGTGTTACCTGCCATCAGTCATCATGGTTTTTTTTCCTGAATATAGACAGTCACGATGACTCTAATATCCCTGGTGTTCCTGTCATCCAGCATGCCCTTCTCTCTGGTTGGAGCTGCTGTCACTTCCATATGGCCCAAAACCTCGGGAGACGGTTGAAAACAGTGTGGATCGGAGTGCGGAGCAGGCCGCAGTGTGTCGTTGCTCTTTCTCCTGGGTGGTCCCACCGCTGAGGCGGCGGGGAAGCCTGCAGGGCTTGCACCTCAAGGGCTGTCGGCTGCACATCCCTCTGCCGAAACGCAGGAGAGAAATGAGGTGTGGAGGCCAGTGCTTCCAGCACACCCCCAAACCCACCTACACCACTCCCCACGCACACCGCCTAGAACTCCCCGCTGTACTTTGTGATATAGAAACGAGGAAAGAGAAGATGTGGTGTGAAATATCTGCATTACTGCATGCAATGTGTGTTAGTGTGTGTGCCATGTTTGTGTGTGTGTATGTGTGTATGTGTGTGTGGGTGCATGTCTGTCAGCATGTGTGTGCTTATTGTGGGGGAGGTAACACATTGCTATCACAAAGATTGCTTGTGGGATTGTGGGGTATGAACTCTAAACACCATGAATAACAGATTCCAAACAGAATTATTTATTATGAGCAGAATCACACACTTCATGTGTGGTAAATCTAGAGAAATCAGCTGGTAACGAAGTCGATTTGTAGCAAAGAGTGTGTGGTGGAATGAAAATAGGCAGAAATGTCAGCAGGCCAACAGATGCCCTCTTGCCACCATATCCTCTACAAAAAAATCAAATCTGTTTTGCCAAAAAAAACAACAACAACAAAAAAAAAACACACTCTCAAACAAAGAAACAAATAAAATGAAAATTTCTAATTGCGGTGAGCCAAGCTCCAGAGATCAGTCTGGTCTGAGACGTTAACTCATCCCTACAGGCAATGAAGCACTATGTTTTTCCATTCTGATGTTATTGCATTATTATGAGCTAAACAGTCATATCCTGATAGTGCCTCACACCGGATGTGACAATGCTTTGGATTGTGCATCTGAAGATTGTTATTAACATGGCTATTCTAGCTGAATAATAACACTCTGGTTGTGTGTAGCACGCAGAATAAAGACGTTTGCATTTTTCAATTCCCTTTCTTTTCCAATTTTCTCCCTGTCATGTGAGAGCTATTGACCTAAAGGTGATGGCTAACATGTGCTTACTTAGAGACAACTGCACATAGCAGTCTAGGAGAACTGAACACACTTGGAGAAGAGCAATAACTTCCTACATCTGTATACATGACCTAACAGACGTCTTCAATTGGCGAGTATCATACTAAACAATAGAGAGGAAAACAGGGCCATAGTTTATACCCATAGAGCTGGACAAACTGTGATAACACGGGCAAATGGGTGCCATTAATAACTAGTTGAAAGAGATTTAAAAGAAAAACAAAGAAAATGAAAAGAAAAGGGGAAAGGAGCAGTACCATTCATTCCATCTTTTTCACATTTACTGTTTCTTCTGTCTAAACGAAAATCTTTCTCTACCTCTCTCATCCTGTGCATACCCCATTAATATCCACTCCCCAAACAGCTTTTTCTCAAGAACTGAGACCCAACCTAGACCTTCATGTACACTGAATAATACAGCCCCTGGTCCACTGGCTCTTTTAAGAGGCAGACTCTCGTTAAGTCAGGCAGCTTGCATCTTAAGCCTGGCCAGAAGGGGGGAGCAATCAAGCACCTGTTTGGCATGTTGGCTGTAAACTCCACCCATGTCAGCTTCTGACATGGCCTTCTGTCAGCTTCTGACACAGCCTCAGCTCGAAGCTGGACGGAGACGCAGGAGTTCAGTCTGCCACTCAGGTTCCGCTGTGCAGAAGACCATGACTGCATCTAAATAAGACCGGCCAGCCTGTCTCAGACGCCAGTCGGGGAATATTCTGTTTGGTCCTGCATGGCGGAGGTGATGCCAGATTAACAGAGATGAAAGATAAGGTCATTCAGTCATGTGCATGGGCTTTCCCATGTCCCACGGTGGTGCCTTTGGTGCGCTGCACCTTTTCTTGCCATTTTAATTGGACCTTCAGACAAGCTGCCGTCAGTTCACGCAACCTCAGTGTGAGATTAAGCTCTTCCTAGGGCCTTATTCTAGGATGCTGTGTTAATAGAACATCAAGAAATTTATTGCCACTTTAATTTTGCTTAATATATATAAGCTGCATATTTTAGTGCATCTGGATCATTTAACTTCTGTTTATTTGTTGCACTTTGTTTACTTTTGCTGTTGTTGCAGAGCATACTGAGGTAATCAAATGTATGTTGTTAACTTGTAGTTAATTTGCTCCACACCTTTAAGTATAACACTGACAGTCACTGACTGTGAACTAATTCATGCTCTTAAATCTTGCACTTGGTGAAATCTCTACAGTGGTCATTCTTTTTGGACAAACTGTGTTTTGATGACATTGTGATCTACACATTTAACAAGAGGTGGTGGTGTTTAAGAGCTTACCGCAAACGAAGGAAGGGCGGGCAGCAATGAGATTGGCAATATTCTGTACTGTCAGCGAGGGGGTTTTAGTCAAATCCACATGATTGTTCTCTCCCCACACCCAATACATGGGTTCATGAGGTTCTTCAGCCCTTGGATACTTCGGTGAATGGGTTGGTAGAGTTAAAGCAAAAGAAAAATATGGGGCACGTCCTTGAGGAATGGAATGAAAACCTCTGGTCTACATGACCTTCACCACCAAGAAGAGGAAAGACTGATCTCAGCCTCTGTCTTCCCAACTGGGAAATTTTGGATCATACTGGGATGCCCATCAGATGACCCACTTCAGTTTTTCTATATTTGCATGCTGGATAAAAAACAAGAGTTCATGTATCCCTGGACAGATGAACACACTCGCACACAGTATGGATCTACCCTGAACTCCTGATAAAAAAAACAAAACAAAAACAGATTTATTCCTTATTCCTTTGAAAACTTTCATCCATAGGCATACTCTCTTAATTCACACAGGACACTCAGACTCAAACTCCATCCCCAGCCCGACTCGGTCCCTGGCCATCGACTGCAGATGACACCACTGCCTGGTCTGAGAACATTTTTTCACTTCAATATCAACGCATAGATAAAGCAAGGGGAAGTAGCTGGGTTCTGTCGCGCCTAGATAGTTATTAGTTTTGTAACTCGTTAAGACAAATAAAAAAAAAATGCAGCATAGTTAAATCAAGCACCCCTTGGCATGCATAGCAAAGTTTAGCAGTGAAATATTTGGAATATGAATCATTCAAACAATTTAGAAGCCTCTCCACTAAAGACGCATTTTCTGAGGTCTAAATTAGAAAAAGCATTTGTTGCAACATGTGCTCCCAGCTCCCCTGCTGCAGAGAGCTGAACGGGTGTCAAGAGCAACGTGTTACTGCGAGAGCTTTCTTGACATGAAGGTGAAGCGACAGTCAGAAGATTGTCTCCTCAGCAAGGGTCCCTGAGGTGGGAGAAGGCTTCACACAGGCTCCATTCAAGTGAGCAGGGCCTATGAGGCCTGATTGGTGAAAGGAAATTCAACTTAGACCAAGACCACATCCACAGATAAACTCGGAGGCTGCAAACATTCAAGCAGTTCTGTTTTGTAAAGCCAGGGGTGTTCAGATAACATTTTCTATATTGAGGTTTTATTGGGGCAAGTTCGAAATCATTTTAAAGTTCCATTTTATCATGTGGAACGGAAGAAATAATAAAAAAAACAGCAATCCAGGAACAGAAAGGCAAATACCAACCTGGTAAATGTCAGAAAGAAAATGCTGAATAAGGTTTCATAAGCGGATGGAAAACCAGGATCCCAAAGAGTCGGTAATGGATCATATCATTTAGTGTCTTGCAGAGTCTGTGCATCAAGAACTTCTCAAACATCCCACCAGTAGGTTCTGCAGGCCAGTGCACCAGTCCATTCTGCTGTCAATAGAAGATGTCAGACAGATTTTTTTTTTTGCTCCATCCAAAACAGCAGTTTAAGAGCAGTGCTTTTTCACTGCTCAGTTCAATCATGTTCGCATCAAGGCTGGAAACTCTGGCTTGACACATTTAAAGCCATGTCCAAATACAAGAAGCAAGAGAAAAGCAAAAGAAAGAGCTGAAGTTAATCTCTTCGCCGCCAGGCCTCACAGGCCTGTCACAGGCCTTTCTTCTGCTGCCCCCTGTTTGCGCTGGAATGGGTTGCACTGAGTCAAAGGAATTCTCTGAAGCTCGGAACCCCTGCCATGTGCAATTTTTAGTTAACATTCCTGCCGCCAGCCATGAAGAACCAGGGTCAGTGGTGGGGGTGTTTGGGGCTGCACGGGACCACAGGGGGTGATAGAGGGGATGGGTCGAACTGGGGCTGGTTCCCACTGACCTTCACTAAGGCTCTGCGGAGGGTACTGGCTCATTTCAGTGCAGCTTGACTGCTTGTTACTCCCACACCTTCACAGAAGAGAGTAACCAAAGGCAGAGTAAAAAAATACTATAAAAATCTGTTTTTTAATGCAACCTTACGTGTTTGACTTTTGAAAGTACGTTGTAGAAAGTAATAATGTAATTAGTTCAGCGGTAACGAAACGTGACAACAGAAGATTCTAAATGTTTACAGTGAACTGTTTATACTGAAAAGATAATGCCCATTTTCTTTCATTGGAAATAATGAGTAAAGACTCTTTTTCTCAGCCAAGACATGGATTTAAAACACAAATGGTGGTTTCCTCACCTACAGTATTGTACACTAAACTTGCGCTAAATTCTTTTAACTAATAAATCCTTTTTGTTCACCTTTATTTTGAAGGGCTTCATGAAGCTTTTGTAAGACAATCATAATTCTTCATAGATATGACGACATTTTGGCATCAGAAACCACGGATATATTTGTCTGTGGATATATACACTACCTTCAGTGCATTACCGATTTTTAACTAATAAAAGTACTAAGAAATAACACCAATAAAATATATCTCAGTCATTCTAACAAAAAAGACTTACATTAGTTCACATTTTATGTGACGTCCATTTGAGCGTACCATTTGAGCGCACCACTCTCAGTAAATCTGAAAAGAGCTACAAAAACGAGTCCCATTAATTATTTTTCACAGCCCAAAGCCCAGTGCAGGTATCAGGGGCTTGACCAGGCCTCTGGATTATTAATCACCCCAGTGCATTGGTTCATCCTGCTCTGAATCTAGCACTCTTCCCAGTCCCTCCACCCCTTTCAACTCCTCCATCCCTCTGGACTTCACTCAGAAGACACTCCGTCTTATAGCTGTCCTGCTGTCCTGTCTCGCTCTCAAAGCACAAGCCGCTCAGGCTCCTGACCAGACTGCTTTTCCTGGAACCGCCCCTGGCCTGGATAAATGAGGACAGCCTAATCCACACATGAAGCTATTTGCCATATTACCACATGCCCTGACTGGGGAAAATTAATGCAAAACAGCTCAGGAAAACACACATCACAAAACAAAATGAATGTAAGCATCAAAACACTTAACTTAATGTGAACATGAACAGCTGTGACGGGAGCTGATGAAATGTTGATGGGGATATTAAAGACTCTAGGACCTGATATTTCTGCTCGTCAGCAGGTATCAAGGCGACCTTTGAGTATCCCACAGCGTACAAAAGATCATCTGTGTTGAAACACATTTCCGATTGGTCGCTGTTGAAAGGACAGCATGGTGCATTTAATTAATAGGCCAAGAACTGGAAAATTTGATGTCCAAGGAAGAAACTACTTTACTGGTGTCTACATGTAAAACAGATTCTCTCTCTTTCAAAAAAAAAAAAATAAAAAAAAAATTAATTAAACAGTGTATATTTAATGATACTCCAACTGCATCAAGAAACCTAAACAAAGGTTCATTCACTTTATTAGGACTAAGAGTACAAAATCATGAATTATTTAAATGACTAAATATAAACTAGTGCTAACTAGTTTACATTTAATGGCGGAAAAAAGCACCGACTACAAAATAAAATAAAAAAATACCCCCCTTGTTTTTAAATTGACAGAAAAATGTATTGTTCCATTACCTTGATGGTACATAATCCAGACTCCAAATAAATAAATAAGAAAACACAGAACATAAAAAATGGTAAAGCTCGTTTACATTCAGCTACCACATACTGTTATTTATTTATTTTAAAAATACCTTTGCCTTTGTATCTTTACACCTGCTAAACAACAACCCGCAGGCAACTTCAGGTAGTTGAGCAGTTATAGCTCATTTTGCTCCCTTTGTCTTCAAAATCATAAAGACAACTGGCATTAATAGGAGCAGCACGGAGCCATTGTGGACCTAGCCACGATTCTGCCTCCCAGCGAAAAATGAAGTGAGTAAACTGTAACTTAGCAGAATGATCTATTGTTTGTATAACACTATGGCAAACCCGGAGAGCTCAAAGTGAAAACATGAAATCAACGATGATGTTCAAACAGGAGAGTATAGTGAGCAATAAATCACATCACATCACACATCACACAAACTCCGATACGCATGAAAGATGAAACATGTAGTTCAGACCCCTCTGTAGTAATGTCCGAACATCACTCTGAACAACA
Organism: Sternarchorhynchus goeldii; assembly: GCA_028565775.1. Lineage (NCBI taxonomy): Eukaryota > Metazoa > Chordata > Actinopteri > Gymnotiformes > Apteronotidae > Sternarchorhynchus > Sternarchorhynchus goeldii. The sequence goes on from JAOXYF010000012.1 coordinate 780,670, forward strand.
CGTTTTGAACAAGCTGACTCACCCTTGGATTCATTGATATGTGATTTTCTTTGTGTTTGCTGTTGTGTCTACTGAATTAGTTTAGACTTTTGGTGGATGCTTTCAGGAACAAAATCAACAGACGGGTTCAAAATTAACAACCGGGTTCTATGAGTAAATAATATATTAGGCAAAATCAACCAATATGCTAATATATAAATATACACACTGATTTATGTCAAAACAAAATAATTCTGCAGTGTTTGTAAAATGTTACATGAATTACTGGAATTTCAGCAGAGGTTAATTTCAATGCAGCATGCACAGATTACTATTTCCCTAAGCTAATGAAAATTTAATAACTGAAAACTGCCTCTGTAATCAGGCTTATTTGTATTTCTATGGAGTGTTCAACTTGAAAACGTATATTCTGACCTTCAAGGCACCAAAGCATTTCACAATCATCTGATTTGGGCCATCTGAGCAAATCATAAAAGGAAGCGATGGATGGGGATTATGACTTCCACCAGAATGTTCAGTATCACGGCTATGTGCATAAATGATGACTTGGTGTCCAATTCACTGTGTCTAACCAGAACTGTCCTTAAAAGCCTGTTCATCCTGCAGACTCTCTCCAATTTCTGCTCTCCATTTTTCTGTCTGTATCTGCTGCAGCTCTGGGGACAGAGCACAGCCGGGCACTTGGAGTGACAGGGTTTTAATGACAAAAAGAACAGAGGACTTTTTTTTTAATGTTTAACTCTCCAGTTGACAGCCTAGAAAATTGAACACTGATATTTTCAGACAATATGCAATTAAAAGCCTCTGGCAGCGAAGACAATGCTCTAGTTTCTATTTTTCCTTTCCTTTTTATTTTTTTTAACGTTTTTTGACGTTTGGTTGCACTTTCGTGTTTATAAAAAACATTACTGCATGTACACAGTGGCTTATTATAAAAAGGAACGCGAGTTAGCCTTTGACTGCAGAGAATGTTCAGGTAATCATTCTTGTGACTCAAGCAATAAAATAAAATTGGATAAAAATAAAACTTTCTAGTTATGTATTTATATGAGCATATACTGTATATAAACACACATTTTTGCAATCTCCTTTAAGGTAATTTCTTCTGATTGAAGAAAAAAACAAAACAAAACATGCCTACATGACAATAAATAAGTCCAGGAGCACACTGCTCACTGTGTGGGAGGCTTAATTCCTCTCGCCTGCTGGACTACACTGGGCTGGACCACTACTGGGCACCTGCCAGCTCACACACACAGGAGCTGTCAGCTGGGGCTCTCTTCCAGGAGCTGTTGGCTGAGGCTCTACTCCAGGAGCTGTTGGCTGCTCTACCATTTGGGAAGCCAGTGTCTGGCTTTGCATATCTCGGCAAGAAGCTCCTGCACGCTTTCACTCTCCCAGGCAAGACAGCAGGTGGGAACTGGTGTCAGCTAACCTTGGGGAGATAAATGGGCAAAACTGCAAAAAAAACAAAAAAAACCAAAACCTCATCATAAAAAAATAAAAAGATATCCCAAAGATTGAGAGGATTCTGAGAGAAAAGTCAACAGTTCTGTTATCAGGTGGTGTGGCATCCCTATGTCAATTCAGTCCTATTTCAGTCTTATTCCTGTGTCTCCCTGCCTCCCTGCTCACTCACATGACTCATCGCGAGTAGTTCCTGGCCAAGTTGAACCGGGTGTGTTGGAGCACAAAAACACATAACCACACTGCACTCAGCGAAATGAAGTCATCAGACTCTGAAACAAAATTCAAAATAGGCCTATTTTCTCAAGAGCTGAAAAGAACAGCATTTTTTGTGATGCACAATCTACTTGTTAACTAGATACAAAACATAGCTTCAACCTAAAGCCTAGGATGGAAATACTGAGCTGGATTGGATGTGATGATGATGGACTCCTCACCCCTCCAGTAATGCCTGGGTTCCTAGCAAAGAGGAGGGTCTAATGATTCCCTATAACTCAACAGCTCAGAAAGGAAAGATGAGAGAGAAATTCTCCCTCATTCTACTGCTCTCTTGTACGTCAGCTGTGCACTGCTGAAGCAGTTCTGAAAGTCGATCTAATATGCAGTCACTTTGACTTTCAGAACTGAGTTCATGGTGCAGTCCAAGAAACGGGTGGGGCGGAGACAGTCCTCTCGTTTGCTGGCAGGCCACCAAAGCCTTCATCAGATTCTGCTGCTGCTGGAGAATCATTGCAAGTCTGTATTTAATTGCTCAATCTTTCAGACTGCAACTTCCCTTTGGCCCATCTCAGAAAGGTTACACTGTATATTTCTTTCAGGCTGGGTGTTGCGTTTTGTTTGATAACAGCTTGAATGACCTTTGATTGAGCCTTTGAAATCTGAACACTTTCTAGAAATTACTATTGTTCTTTAAGGTGAATATATGTGTCTTATGCAAAAGGGCAGAAGCCTTATTAAATGCAAGCTGGTGGCTGAGCCCAATTACAGATCCAGGGGGCTCCTGCTGTGCAGATTAATTCCTTGAGGACATCAAGTCCTGTGCACCAACAGTGGGCAGAAGAACGTCTTTCATTTCAGCTTTTTTCTTTGGCCTGGTGCAACTGATAGCACATCATTTGGTTATTAATTCGGCTTCCAACCGCAAGGCAGCAACTACATTGTTAGATGCTTTGAGCCATGTTCAAAGCAGGATAACATTAATGCTTTATGCATTTACCACTTAAAACGCCATTCTGCAAAGTCAATACTGGACCTTAACTGAGTGAAATAATTATATTTACTGTACAATGACACTGGTTTTGTGCTCTTCATATTTTTATATTGCACTATTAATCTATTATTTTAATTATTTAAGATTTAACTTACATTTTAATATTTCTGGTAGTAAAGACAGACATTTTTAATACTAATTTGGGAAGTTTCTGGAAGAAAATATGAGTCCGAGGAATACAGATAAGCATGTTCTAGGTGGATTTTAGTGAGCAAATTAAATTGCTGTTTTGAATGATGAAATTGGGAATGCTAATGGGAAAATCCTTGACAGGTTTCATAAAGTCCTGGCTGGAGCCTGCAGGACTGACTGACTACGTTCTGGAGTCCTTCCTGTTGCACAGAGCATCACTCACTAGCAGCCGTCAGTGAGCTCACTCCCCTCCACCCTTGAAAGTAACGACTGAGCCATAAAATCTGAAGCCAATATCCCCCAGCAGTGATGGATATAAAATACACTCGTATGTTGCTGCCCAAATAAAGACACGCTGGGTAAAACCGTTCGTCCAGGCTGCATTAATGTGCATCAGTGCTGCTTCCACATCAGCAAACGTTCAACATTCTGATCCAGTTTGAACAGCAGAGCTACAAATACAGTTGTTAATTATGGGCATGTGGCCAGCTCACACGTGGGCATCTCTCTATGAGTTGTTTAAGCCCAACGTTGTGTGAAAATCTGTTCATTGGCCCATCTGTTGAGGACATATTTGGTGCACACATAGGGAATTTGCCTTGGGCATTAAAACATCAGTTTTCTGATTGGAGGTTGTCGCTAATCATAAATCCTATGAGTGGCACAGACTCGAGCTATGGGCTCCAACTTCTTAAGATGTATTATGAGATTTCATTGGCAGAGTGACACCACCTGATTATGCAGTCTGTGACAGAAGCTTAATGTCTGATTTTGATCTTTCTAAAGCTTTCAAAAATATATGAAATATATAATATATTGTTACGTACCCAGTCTAGGTTGGGCCAGTAACAGAAAAAGGGAATGGATGGACCGGGAAATGAATGTGTAAATGGCGACGATGTAACGTATGGTGTTGCCAGACAACCAGACAATGCACGGAATCACACGGAATGGAGAATGGATATATTGTATTGAAGAGTTGTATGTTTACAATGAAATAAAGCACCGTCTTATCTTCAGGGTGACCACAGCTGAAACCATAAACAAACAACAAAACAAAACCCACGCTAACTTCCCCCAGTAGTGTCTTTTTACCTAAACTAACACAAAACAAATGACAGACGTCTACCCTGGCTCCCTTACCACAAAAACAGAGACAAACCCACAAAACAAGAAAGTAAACAGCCAGTCACCCCTACCCGGTGCAAACAGATTTATACAAAGACAAACATACAAAATACGAAGCAGAAGTACAATGGGGAAATCCATAGTCATAAATCGTAAACCAGAAACAAAGTCAACAACCACAAAGTCAAAATCACAATCTAAACGCAAGCAAAAACCAACAAACGCAATTGAGGCGTAGCCTGTCTGGAAGCGCGCTGGGGTCTCTTTTATACACTGGCTCTGCATCTCGGCAGTCGCTTCCGCATTCCGGCATTCTTCTGACATCATTCGGCAGGGGTGGTCCAGCCCAGGAACAACGCTATCACCAATGACGAGGGTCGTAACACCCCCACCCACAAAAACCCAACCTCCCGGTTTTTCCCAATTAACATCGAGAGAGCGCATCAGCCACAACATTGTGCACCACTTTTTTTATAGTGGATGGATACGTTAAATCCCTGCACTATCAAGGACCAACTCATCAGTCACTGATTGGTGTTCCGCATACAGTCCATAAAAACTAGGGGGTTGTGGTCAGTATACACAACAATCGGCACTGGGCTATCACCTAAATAGACTTCAAAATGTTGTAAAGCCAACAAAAAAGCTAGGGCCTCCTTCTCGATGGTGCTATAGGCCAATTGGTGTCGTAGGAGTTTCTTAGAAAAATAACACACTGGGTGATCCACATGGTCACTCCCTTCCTGCAGCAGGACCGCGCCCACACCGGTATCACTTACGTCTACGTCTAATTTGAAAGGCATAGTTGCATCAGGTGCTGTCAGAACTGGGGAGCTGCTTAATAACAACTTAATGGCTTCAAATGCTCCATCACACTCCGGTGACCACACAAACGGGACATTGTTCTGGAGCAGGTGAGTGAGGGGCGACACTACCACGGAAAAATTCCTACAAAAACACCTGTAATAGCCAGCCATTCCCAGGAATCTCCTTAACTCTTGCCGAGTGGTAGGTATGGGGTATGTCTTGATGCCGAGGACTTTTGCCTCCAATGGCCTCATCTGGCCCTGGCCTACAAGTTTACCGGCTGTACACCACTTATCAAATAAGGTAGACTTTTCCCTGGCGAATTCCCCATGTGTCTGGTTGGTGCCTTTTTCTAGACGTCTGAAGTTCTGTCTGTAAGCTTCCGGTACTAACTCGTATACTCGTATGCAACACAGTAGCCTTCACAACATCATAATTCATGCTCTGATCGGGTGAGAGAGAGGAACATACCTCTTGGACTTTCCCTACCAATTTGCATTGTAGCATTAGGCCAGTGTAGGGTGGTAGCAACATGCTCAAACAAGGGAAAATATGAATCCACGTTTGTCTCCTGAAACACAGGCACTAGACCAATCTGCCTACAAACATCGAACCCGTTTCTGGACGAGGCAGAGTGGACTGGACACGCGAGGAGAGTGCAGCACAGGTACATCGCTCTGAACAAGGCTTGGTGTGGAGGGTCTCTGAGGGAATGGTACAGGACGATCAGGACCCGTACTTACCCTCTTCAACGCCAGCTCTTTACCAGCCTACAAAGCCTATACAAAGACAAACATACAAAATACAAAGCAGAAGTACAATGGGGAAATCCGTAGTCATAAATCGTAAACCAGAAACAAAGTAAACAACCACAAAGTCACAATCTAAACGCAAGCAAAAACCAACAACCGCAATCGAGGCATAGCCTGTCTAGAAGCGCGCTGGGTTCTCTTTTATACGCTGGCTCCGCAACACGGCAGTCGATTCCGCATTCTGGCGTTTTTCTGACATCAGCCGGCAGGGGTGGTCCAGCCCAGGAACAACGCTAATCAACAACAAGCAAACAAACAAACAAACCAACAAACGGCGAGGGTCGTAACATATACATCTTTCAAAAAATATATATTAGGTTCAAACAAAAACTGCTATGCATTATTTATATACAGTATATACACCAATCACCCATAATACTGATCTGTATAAAATTGTGTAGGTCTCCTTCATGCTGCCAAAACAGTATACAGTTGGGGGGGGGAGTATTTAGTCAGTCACCAATTGTGCAAGTTCTCCCACTTAAAAAGAGGGAGGCCTGTAATTGACATCATAGGTAGACCTGAACTATGAGAGACAAAATGAGAAAAAAAAAATTTGGTCAATAACAAAAGTTAATCTCAATACTTTGTTATATATCCTTTGTTGGCAATGACAGAGGTCAAACGTTTTCTGTAAGTCTTCACAAGGTTGG
>JAOXYF010000012.1:787038-797757 GCA_028565775.1 Sternarchorhynchus goeldii
GCAGGTCTACAATTTTGTTTCTGGTGTCCTTCGACAGCTCTTTGGTCTTCACCATAGTGGAGTTTGGAGTGTGACTGAGGTTTTGGGCAGGTGTCTATTATACTCAAGTTCAAACAGGTGCAATTAATACAGGTAATGAGTGGAGAACAGAGGAGCCTCTTAAAGAAGAAGTTACAGGTCTGTGACAGCCAAAAATCTTGCTTGTTTGTAGGTGACCAAATACTTATTTTCCAGCATTATTTGCAAATAAATTCTTTAAAAATCAGACAATGTGATTTTCTGATTTTTTTTTTTCTCATTTTGTCTCTCATAGTTGAGGTCTACCTATGATGTCAATTACAGGCCTCTCATCTTTTTAAGTGGGAGAACTTGCACAACTGGTGAATGACTAAATACCTTTTTCCCCCCACTGTGTGTACATGTGTAATATATATATACACACACACACACACACACACACACACACACACACACACACCTGTATATGCCCTTGTCAAAGTCACTCAGATCCTTACACCTGCCCATTTTTCATTACCCATTTGTGTATATATGCTATATAGTCATGATGTAGCAGAGAGATTTAAAAAATAAAGATTTCCAAAGAAAACATGATTTCTAAAGAAACATGATGCTTTGGACAGAAGTCTGAATTTCAGAAGCATTTTGCTTGCATAGCTGTTTCTTTGGAAACCTTGAAGTACACTATAATTTTTAAATATCTCTATCCTACTACAGTACACTGCAGTTACTCATATATATAAAGAGAGAGAGAGAGATATTCCCATTCTCAGTATACTCAATGCTAGCCTACTGAGGACAGCTGCTGACAGCTAGCTGTAGGTAAAACGAATATGCTAACTACAGAATGTCATTGTTTAATGCTTCACAGGGAAATTAATTCGCCACAGGAACAGATTATGTTTCCATCATACAGTTTTAGACTTGTTTTCTACAATTGGGTACAAAACATTTATGCTGTATATTTGCTACAAACATTGAACATATTATAGTATATAGTTCTATTAAACTGTATAAAAATACATTGACTATAATGGAAAAAAAATCATTCCTATAGACAAGGCTATAAGTTTTCCAGCAACACTAAATGTTTCCTTTTGCAGTCTCAATTGAGGTCCTGCTGATTCAGTTCCATGCTCCAGGGTTAAATATTGTGGAACAGTCTCATTCACCAGCTGAGGAAAAATGATCTCACTGCTGTGATGCCCACTGTGATCAGCGTTATAAATTAACTTAACCCTTAAGCACTACCCTGACACAATTTTCAGAGCTTTTTTCCACCAAACATTTTAAAGCAGGCTATATTTTTGAGCCTAGAAACGATGCCATATATTTTGCTATGTTTTGTCAGCTGCATTTTGCTTACTACCCATTACAAGTAGAACTTCTAGCCTATTTTCATTTCTGTATAATTAATTGGGCACAAACAGGAAAAAGCATACAACAAATAACACAAACACACACACAAAAATAATAATCTGACATCAGCTCACCAAGAAACAAGATAATATAATATTAGGTGGGAAACTGCATTAGATAAGGTAAGCTTACACACTTTAAAGTGCTGTGTGTTAACATCTGCTTGCACGATATTGAATCCCCAACTTAATTTTCTTGTTTATGTAGTTACAATTAAATAGTCTGTTTTACACATTGGCACTCAGAAAACAGTTTGTACAATTAACGTAAGAAAGGTGGATGATGTAAAATAGATTTTAAAAAAAGAGGTGTTTAAGATTTGAAAAGTGAAAAACAGAAAATGTTTTTACTATGAGTGAAAAACCTAATGCAGCAGATGCTTTAACCCTTTCAGAGAGGCCACAAACAAGTAACGACCAAAGACCCTGAAGGACACATTTGATAAGAACAGTCTCAGATCTCTCTGATTTATAAGATTCATTGTTATCTTGGAAGCTGCAAAAAGGACTGAGGGTACCAGTAATTGTGGTGAATATTTTTATGTAATTTAAAAATATATACTTTTATCTCACTTAATGGTTCATTTTCTCTCATATTTGAGCTTTTTTCCAAGTACATTCTGGAGCTTACCAACATTAGTTTGACTGTAAATAGCTTATTATAATTAATACATTTTGTCAGCTGTTAATATCAAATATCTGAAAATATATAATTGTTAATAATATGTTTTTAAGCATTATACTTAATGCTTAAAAATATAAATTGCTATAAATTGCTAGGAGTTAGCAAATATTAATGTATACTAAAAACCAAATTAAGGCCTCTGAAGAATATTTTGTATGGTGGAGACTACAGAGCCCTCTCAGTTTGAGTTCACACCTGGAGTAGTGAGCATGGAGACTTCGCTATTTCACTATGTCCTCATGCACATGGGTCGTCGATAGCCCGTCTGGGCTGGAAGTATGCACAGTGTACTGAATTGGTAGTTTGTGTAATGTCAGTTAATGGGATTTCTTTGTTTTTCTAGGCTTTTTTTAATAATTAGTGTTACATTGTATGGTAATATTAGAGAGCTAGAAGTAAAATATCATTACATAAGAACGTAAAATGGTTTCAACACTTGAAATAGAAACACGACAGACAGGAATACAAATGCATTGTGTGCTAAGAAATAGGTCCTAATGGAACAGTAAGTGTTTGGGAACAGCGCCGAACAAAAAACGTTCAGTATTCCAGCGAGGCGGTGCGAAGATGTGCAGACGCAGGTGCAGCGGTCCTGCGGCGGAGGGTGTAACACTAAACGCAGAGATAAGGAACACCTATACTAAACCACACGCCCTGTTTTCTAAAAAGGAATAGGGAATACATATTCAAGAAAATGTCCAAAAAAATGGACGGCGGCAGCCACTTCGTTACGTTTCTTTATGCAGACCAGCTAAACCGTATAGACACCTGTGAGGAAGTAATCGTGCTGAACAAGCTACTTACTATCTAACACAGAAGGGAGAAACAAGAGAATGGGAATCAGAGGCACCTGAGAATTTTGCTAAGCTGAGGACGTTCTTGCATATAAACATCCTCTGTAACTGCTTCATATCTGTCAAATTAGACAGCAGCAGTTACATCAAGGAAACGCACAAATTGCTACAAGTCAGGCAAAGTGGACCGAGAAAAATGCTCGCTAAAAATGAAAAGAACGTGGTCATTAGTCGAAACCCGAGGCGACCTCGCAGTGCCCACAGAACCATAAATACCCAGTAATGGAGGAAGGGTTCTCATGTACTGCATGACTGGGGAAACAAATGTGCAAAAGCATAATTACTATAGGCGTTCAGAGCCACTAGCCCTAAGAGACCCTGACAGTCACATGTGGCATTTCCTTTCAAATCTAGCATAGAAACATCAGAATATGTTACATTGCAGAGCTAATGATCTGGAGAGAGAGGTGAAGGGTCACTTTGGGATGTCCCACCCCAACACTGATGTACAAATACACTGCACATGAATTATTTCACATATAAGCAAGCTTCAAATATAATTCTCAGTCAAAAGGTTATGCAAATTGAATAGTAATAAGGATAAAAGACTTATATACTGACGTTGGGTGAACTAATAACTTTGCATTTTACCTAATTTAGATTAGCACACTGGAGCTAAAAGTAGGCTAACACTCATTTAAAGTAAACGTTCCCAAAAATGCAATTATGTGAAGCACAAATATAAAAGTTAAGCCTTGTGAAACATCGCGCCCATTCTCTATTACTTGGCACTACTGTGTGTGAGAATAGTGATAAGCAATACGTGGCACATCCACTGCAGGAAGCTGTTTAACTGTGAACCACTTTTCTCAGGTTATATCAGGCATTATGCTCTAGAAAGAGTTACATTAAGTGGGCTTAATGCCGAGTTAATGCACAGAGTTATTTGTTTCAGTCCACTTGAGGGGACCTAATAAACGTGAGGGAATATTCACCACGACCAGCATTACACACAGCAGTCTAATCCACCAGCGTGTCGCGGATGACAAATGCTTCCTGAGAACAGCGTTTCAATGCTTCATCAATTCCAAATCTTAATTATTAATTGAGAGTGTGTGTTTAGGTTGCATTATCAGACCAGGCATTACATGAATGATTAAAAGCATGTCACTGATCGATCAGTGAAACCCTCGTTAGGGAGTGGTGCATGCCACAGAGAACATGAGCTTTACTTCAAAGGCCAACTGAAGACTTAAAACTGAATGCAGAGGCAGCGTTGCCATTTGTGGTGGGGGTATCTTGCCCTACCTAGTGGGGGTAGTAAAGTTTAGCTTGACCTTGGACGGCTGGAAAGTGAAAGGATCTGAGTCCCCACCCCCCAGCACAAATAGCCCCTGTACCTATAGCATAGGTATGTTGTTACCTATTCTGCAATGGAACAACGGTTTGGAGTGCACTGGTAGAACCAAGTGAATGCGCAGGTAAGATATTAACTGGTTGGAAGGGATGGCTTCGGAATGTTATACAGTGGCAGCCCGAAGGACTAACGTTACCTATAGTGTCAGCTCACTAACTTTGTAACCGTCCCCTCCCTCCCAGACCAGGAAAGGTGAGACGCCCCCACTCCAAGGTAAGCAATAAATGCAAATGTAAAAGAAACAAAAATACAAAAGACAGGCAATAAATTGTAAGCTGAAACAGTGAGTAACCAACTTGTGACTTGAATGACGATATAATTATTTATTTCATCAGAACTATTCTGAACAACCACCTTTTACCTGAGTTAAATGAGTTGAACACATTTCAGAGCAAATAAACAAGTCTCACAATCTCAACAAAATGCTTTCCACAAGTTAAACTCCTTTCCTCCGTCTCTAAAGAGTACAGAAAAGATTACCTCCCTTTTACTGATGAGGTGTGAAGCTTGGAGGATGTCGTCTGAATGGCAGGGGCACGTCAAAGAAACAGCTTTGGGACATCGAGTAGCAGTCTTTCAGTGTCAGAAACGAAACGGATCCTCCTAATCACGTCCGAATACGGTTAGCCGGCTAATCCGATGCTTTTGCAATTCGGGCGGATGCAATCCTTCAACAGGTTCTTCTCCACAGGTTAGCTAAGCATGCTATCAGCACAACGTCTATCTGAGCACATGTGTGCCTCTTGAGAATGTCACCAGCTCAGAGCGTGCGTTTACCAATTTCGGCACAAAACCAGAAAAGAGTTCAACTTCTAACTTATCTTCATTGTGCTGTGACTTAAACACACATACAAACACAAATACATGAAGATACAGTCGCAGCCTCGAACTTTTCAGCCGTCCGCCATTTCACGCGTTCCGTCTATTGTCTATTCCGATTTGGCTCCTGACTTAAAATCCTCCCACGGAATCGACTCAAGAGTCACCAGACCTCCTCAACTTTTCTCAGACTGATGCTTGGCGGACACTGACTTAAAAATTGAATAAACTGAGCTATCTTACCATGGATCTCGTCTCACCCTAGCGCTAGCCTTCTCTACATACAACCTTGTCCCCCTCTCTTTCTTCTTAGCTAATAGCTATGCTTTAACAAGCTAAACTCTAGCTTCTGATTGGCTACTGCAAACGAAGGCTCTTCCCCTTTAGCACAGCACTGTATACAGGTCAAATGTCAGGGTCACATTTCTGCTGTTCCTCAATCTCGACTCCCCTTCTAATAGAGGCCTGGACAGTGGTTTCAACCACTTCTCTCTCTTCAGCTGGCCACAAGCATGTGTGCACCTCTTCTGCATCTATCAGAATGAAATCTTTGCCCGTGTCTCTTGCTTCAGGCTCTTCATGGGATGGGAGCCTCGACAGTATGTCGGCATTGGTGTTTTGTCTCCCAGGTTTGTAAGAAATGTCAAAGTTGTATTCAGCCATTTGTGCCACCCACCTTTGTTCCACAACTCCCAGGTTAGCTGTATCAAGATAGTGCAGCGGGTTGTGGTCTGTAACAACAGAGAACCTTGTAAACATCAGGTAGTCCCTAAACTTTTCTGTTACAGCCCACTTAAGCGCCAGCAATTCCAGCTTAAAGGCACTATAGTTCATCATTTTTCTCTGACCCTCGCAGACCCCAACTCGCGTAGGCTATGACACGCTCTGCACCCCCCTGCTTTTGGCTAAGCACCGCTTCTAGGCCGTGAAGGCTCCCATCAGTGGTGAGTATGAAGGGTAGCGTGAAGTCAGGATAGACAAGCACAGGTGGAGACATTAAACACCCTTTCAGTTTGTCAAAGGCGGATTGACACTCCTCACTGGTGATTGGACCAGGAGCTCTCCCTCGGTTGATTTTACCTCCTACCAGAGCATGCAGCGGCTTTGCTAACTGAGCGAATTTAGGCACAAAGCGCCTGTAATAGCTCATGAACCCTAGTACCTGTCTAACTTCTTTTACAGTTCTAGGTGTGCACTGTACAGGTTTTTCCCAATAAATTTTAAAATTTTTTCCTGTAATTTAAAATGACAGGGAAAGTTTATTACAATTACCAAAATAAACTGTTTATTGAAAAGTGTCATGTGATTTAACAAAAAAAAAATCTGTATAAACGAAATACATTAATAATCTTTTTTAACAGTTATTGATGACAATTTTAAATAAATGAACTGTAAAAATAAAGTAATATTTATTGGAAAATATAGCAGAATCCCCTGCAATTTTACTAAAAAGACTTTTGTTACAGTGATATATCAATGTCAAATACAGAAGTACTGTTAATAATGCACTGAAAAAATTATAATTGCAAGAAAATATGAATGCAACAAAAATAAACATATTGCCTACCCTACAAGACAATATTAATGCATGTTTTAATTTAAATACTGGAATGTTAAATATATGAATTTTATGTTATAAAAACTGTAAAAACATTGAGTAAAATGTTAATGACTGATTTGTTGTTACATTTATAAAATTTTAATTAAACATAAATAACTTAACCCCCAATACACAGAAAAGGTTATTACTGCGCAACATGTTGGGTGCACAATTCGACAAAGTAATCAGTCATCAACCTATAAAATATAATAAATTGTATGCCAAAATAAGGAATTCCAAATCCATCACTATTTCCGCCCAATGTGAAAATAAACTGGGTCAAAAATAACTGAACTGTGATAGGTTTTGATCCATTTTGAAGCTGAATTTTATGAAATTCATGCTGATGTTACTTTAGACAATAAACATATAAAATGTAACTACTTAAAACAAAAAAATTGTTCACTGTGAAAACCTGCAGAGCAACAGGCCTGGAAGTGGGCCATGGCCATGATGTCATTTATTTAGCCAGATCTTCCAGCTTATTGCCCTTTTGTTTGTGAATACCTGCTTGCATGCAGTATTGACATCTCCCTGATACAATGCTTTCAGAGGCTAAAATGGTTTGTTTAATTGCAACATTTGGTCTATATGACACCCACATGGTTCCAAAACCCATGGTTTTGCATGCTTCAGTCTCTTGGTTATGATATACCACCAGGTATATCATAACCCGAATAGGAGCTTACCTACTTTCCTGTACAATTGTATAGGGCACAAAATGACAGATGGGATATTTCTGATCAAAATTTAAAATTCAACCAAGTTTTTTTTTTTTTTAACCAGAACTTTCTATTAAACTTAATATATTAAATATTTTTATATAAATAAAACATCATATATTTTATTTGTGTTTTTAGCAGGCCTATAGTGATACAGGCCTATCAGTTACATTTTTTAAAAAAAGTTTTACACTCCTTTGTCTACTATTTTTACTTTTTTATGAATGTTTATGGTTTGGTGTTAACGAGTCTTAAACTAACTACAGTTTGACTGGAAATAAATAACGAACAGATTCTGCCAACAAAATGTTGAACACTTCTGTTTTTAGAGAATTATTTTCTGGGCAACTGATTTGCAGCCAATCAGAGTTGAAAGCACGTTGTATCGCGCGGGAAGCAAACCAGAAGGGATAGAGCAGCTGCACTGTTCAGACGCGTTCCTGGAGATAAGAAGCAACGCATGTGAGAGGTAAAGTAAAAACCTTCAGTACTCAATTAAAACATAGAAAACGTCAGAATCCTACCTAAAAGTGTACATTTTGATTGACGAAACAAAGCAAGTAATATTGTTTACGTTACATTAGCTAACTAGAGAAGCTAGCACCTAGCTAGAGGACCTAGCATCTAGATAGAGGATTTAGCATCTAGTTAGCTAGCTAGGTTTTACCTATTTGAAACGTTAGATATACCTTTTGGGAAGCCGCATTGCTAAGGTTATCTTTGTGGTAGTGTGTTAGCTTGTATTTGTTTGTGGCTGCATCTATTTTCCTTGGCCAGGTAAAGTTAGACCAATCATAGATGAAACGATGTCGTGTTAGTCGCTGTTAACCGTTATAATGATTTTTTTTTTTTACTAGACACTCAAGCGTTTGCAAACTCGTGTAAACCCGTGTGACTGCAGTACCTGAAATTGGGACGTTTGATAGCAACCTGCAACTACTGGAATTAACAACTGCTAGAACTCTCCAGCATTAAACCCAAGTAAGTATAGACTGCAATATGACGTGTTGTTGAAGCTTTCACATGTCCTACATGTGGCATTGCTATGAAAACAGTGAAAGGGTATGTAAATCATCAAGAATTACACAAAAATGAAGCACATGGTACATATGCCTGCTGTATAGTTGATTGCAAATTAAGATTAACCAAATATAACTCCTTTAAAAGTCACATTTATCGCCACCATAAACAGTCACAGTATGAACCATTACAGGGCCTACTAAAATGTGAAAAAAGTAATTGCCAGAAACAGTGCGTTGATCTGAAAGATCTTTTGGACCATTTGAAGTCTCATGTTTCAAAGAAAAAAGTGGTGCAGTGCCCATTCAAAGGTTGTGGCAAAGCATTTTCATCAAGGTCCTCTTTTAGTGCACACATTTCTAGAAAACATAAAAATGCTACTCCGGTGCAAGTGTCAGCTGTGCATTTTGTTCATTCTGTGAATAGCCAGTCATCTCATGGTTCTCAGTGTCAGTCAGATCATGTATCATGTATCAGTATTGTACATGAGCCTGAGGATACCCCGGACCCAGCTGATATGAAAGGGTTATATATGAGAAATTTGTGTATGTTTTACATGAAGTTGCAGGCCAAATACCTTGTACCTTCCTCCACTATACAGATGATTGTGGAAGAGATAAACTCAATGATGTGTGTCAGCAGTACACAATAAATCGAATTAAAGGTGCCCTGCAAGCTAATACGAACTTGACAGAGTCAGAAATCAAAGATGTCTTGACAAGTTTAAAAGACACTAGTTTGCATGCATCCTGTAGCCCTGCAATCTCTACTGAGTATTTGAGAAGGCAATATTTTCAGGCAAACTTTTCTTATGTGCATCCTCAAGCTATTAGTTTAGGGACTGATGAAAACCGGAAGGAACAATTTGCTCAGTATATCCCCATAAAAGAGACTTTGAAAGCTCTACTTAAAAACCCTATTGTGTGGCATGAATGTACCAAGTCTGTGGATGGCGTTTCTACACATGTTCTAAATGATGTGAGAGATGGCTCTGTGTACAAGTGCAATGCACTCTTTATGGAGCCAGGTATAAGTCTAAAGCTTATACTGTATCAAGATGCCTTTGAGATTGTTAATCCTCTTGGGTCAGCAAAAACAAACAAACAAACAAACAAACAAACAAACAAACAAAAAAAAACACAAGATGCTTGGGGTTTACTTTACACTGGATAACTTTGACCCATTTTATCGTTCCAGTGTTGAAAATTTACAACTCTTGCTTTTGTGCAGAGGTAGATTTTAAATTTTTTGGCCACGAGAAAGAGTTTTCCACAATGCTGACAGATATCAAGGATCTGGAGACAAATGGGGTTGTGATATCTGGGCATGTTGTTAGGGCAACCATTTTTTGCATTGCTGGAGATAATTTGGGATCACACAATATAGGAGGTTTCACAGAGAATTTCAATGTCTCCACTTAATTCTGTAGATATTGCCTTGTGACCAGAAGTGAGCTTCATGATTTTGAGAAAGGTGCTCCACCCAGAACAGTGCAAAACTGCAATGAGGCAATAGAAGAGCTACAAAGTGGTGCCCTGATACAAAGCAGAGGTTTGAAATTTGATTCACTTTTCAATTCTCTCAACTATTTTCATGTCTGTCAGCCTGGCCTCCCACCTTGTATTGGTCATGATGCGTTTGAAGGTGTTGTGGCTTATGACTTGGCCATTTACATCAAGTACTTTATAAAGGTGAAGAAATTCTTCACCTATAGTCAGCTAAATCGGAGAATTGGGCAGTTTAGCTATCAGGGATCTGATGCCTCTTCTACCTCAGAGGTTGCTGAAAAAGGAGTTAAAATAGGTGGCCAGGCAACAGAGAACTGGTCTCTCCTGAGACTTCTCCCTGTTATAATAGGTGAAAAGATCAGACACAGATGATCCAGTATGGCAGCTGACAATCCAACTGAAAGAATTTGTAGAGTTAGTCTGTGCCCCTCGAATATCTCTCTCTCTCAAATTGCTTTGCTAAATGTTCTCATTTTGGAGTACCTGGAGACAAGAAAAGAGCTGTTTCCTGATCAAAAACTCAAACCAAAGCACCATTACATTGTCCATTATACAGCTTTGATACTCAAGGTTGGTCCACTCATAAGATTGTGGACAATGAGATTTGAAAGCAAGCATTCATATTTCAAAAGATGTGTGCGAAGAATGCAGAATTTCAAAAATGTGTGCCAGACACTTGCAAATAACCACCAACTTCTGCAAACGTATCTGAACTCAA
>JAOXYF010000012.1:797857-840450 GCA_028565775.1 Sternarchorhynchus goeldii
TTCTGGTCGTTCTCTTAATGTTGCAGGAGCTCTGCAGTTCATGAAAAGTAGCAAGGTAAACATTTCAAACAGTTTGCGTCCCAGATGGCTATGCTAACTTCGCCCGAGCATATGGCATATTAGCTAGCAAACTAAAGTTAATTATCGTGTTTAATAATGAATAAACATGTTTCAGGGGCGGGATAAATTCACAGCGTTTTCGTACTTTTTATCGAAATAGTCTCTGTTTAGTGGTGCTTACACATAAGCTTTGGAAAAACGCGGTTCCCATTTGCAAGCATTTCAGTCTAAAATGTCTTCATTTTATGTTGGATATGTGCTTGTTTGACCATGTATTCTTGTTGCATTTGTGGAGAATTGGTTCAGTCTCTAAAGGCGTATGTTCTACATTGCAAACTGCATCGCAATGAACCACGTTGTATTTTCAAGTGTGTTGAAATTGGCTGTAAGCAGGTGTTTTCTGGATACGCAGCATTAAAGTCTCACTTCTATCGCCACCATAATGCCACGTCACCAGTTGCTCAGGATATTGATTTAGCATCACTAAAAAGCAGTTTTACTTGTGAACGTCAATGTGACCTTAGTTCTTTTTTTTCTCATTAGCGCAGGCATTTTCCCGGGCATGCCCATGCAAACTAGCCTGGGAAACCCCATGCTGCTTTGCACGATCGTTCGTCTGGTGTTAACTGTGCAAACTGTGAAGCTGCAAAAAGTTTAATTCTCTTAAACTTGGTGCTTCATTGGTGCTTACAGGTGCCCAGTTGCCTTGTGCAGCCATCACAGCCAAACAATCAAGGACCTTTTGGGTCATCTGAAGAAACATATCGAGGAAGGACATGAAGTATGCTGTCTGGTGAGTGGATGTTCAAGTATTTTCAAAATCAAAACTTCATTTACATCTCATATTTCACAAAAACATGGAGATATTACAGACAGCAGCATTAATAACCTGTACAGAGACTTACTGAGACAGTCATCTGTTGTAGCTATGCCTACTGCTGACTCTGAAGTTACAGAGAATGAAGATGTGACTGAGACTGGTAGAGAGGATGAGGATATGGATACATCAGGAAATTTTAGTGATCTGTATTTGAGAAATGTGAGTTTGTTTTATTTGAAATTGCAGGGAAAGTTTCTGCTTCCTGCTTCAACCATTCAAAGTATTGTTGAGGAGATGGTTAACATTCACGAGTTAGGCCAGGCATATACTTTGATCAGACTTCGTTCTTTACTACAAAATGACACATCACTCTCTGATGATGACATAACTAAAGTTTGTGATTTTGTCAAAGAGTCTGATCTCTTTACTAAATTCCACACAGGGCCAATGAGGACTGTATATTCAAGAACTGAGACTTTCAAAAAAATGTTCCATTATTTGGAGCCAAAGAAATTACTCTTAGGAAGAGATGAAAATGGAAAAGTCCGATTTGCGCATTATGTTCCCATCAAAGACACTCTTAGACATTTGCTAGAATCTAAGCTTTAGCTAGATCAGAGTGCACATGACAGAACAGTCAACAGAGACGGGGGTTCTGAGTGGCATTAGTGATGGTAGCTTATTTAAACAGTGAGTTTTTCAAGAACAATCCATCCAGTTTAAAACTTGTGCTCTACCAAGATGCGTTTGAAGTTGCCAATCCCCTTGGTTCCGCAAAGGCCAAACATAAAGTGCTCGCTGTTTATGTGTCCGTTGCCAATTTACCACCACATGTGAGGTCTGACACTGAACATATGTCACTTGTGCTACTGTGCCGAGAGAATGACTTCAAAACATTTGGGCATTCAAAGGTTTTCAGTGATTGGACGAGACTGGAATCTTGACAACAAATGGAACTGTACGTGGAACATTATATTGTATTGCTGGTGACAATTTGGGGTCCCATTGTATTGGTGGCTTGTCAGAAAATTTCAGTTCGTCACAGTACTTTTGTCGGTATTGCTTGGTAACCCGGAATGAATTTCAGAGTGACAATCCCAATGTATGTGGACCAGTGCGCACAATTGACAAGTACAATTCCACTCTTGAGCACCTTCAAAATGAAGATGCTCCTGAAGGAGTGAAGTTTGATTCAGTTTTCAATTCTTTACACCACTTCCATGTTTGTCAGCCAGGACTGCCTCCATGTCTGGGGCATGACATCTTTGAAGGCATTTTGACATATGACCTAGCGCTTTATCTGGAATATTTCATAAAGCAAAAGAAATGGTTCTCTTATTCTACTCTCAATCGACGCATTTGTCAGTTTAAATACTGTTTGTCTGATGCTTCTACAAAGCCATGCAGAGTCAAACCTCTTGCAAAAAAGCTGTCAGGACAGGCGATACAGAACTGGAATTTTCTCAGGCTGTTGCCTCTTCTAATCGGTGACAGAGTGAAAGACACAGCTGATGATGTTTGACAGTTGACTCTGCAGCTGAAAGATATTGTGGACATGGTCTGTGCTCAGAAAATATCTGTCTCACAGGTTGCATTTCTTGACATTCTCATTCAAGAGTATTTGGAGTCAAGAAAATCTCTCTTTCCAAGCACAACACTGAAACCAAAGCATCATTATTTACGCCATTATCCAGCACTTATTCTAAAATTTGGGCCCTTGGTTAGACTTTGGACGATGAGATTTGAGAGTAAACATAGTTATTTTAAGACATGTGCAAGGAATTTGAAGAATTTCAGAAACCTCTGCTTGACTCTCTCTCAAAGACATCAAATGCTGCAGGCTTATCTTACAGCGGACTCCCTTGGCCAGGCTATTCTGCAGGTTAAAGACAGTTCTCCATTCTATGTAGCTCTTTACAGTGGAGTAATCCAGGATGCTGTCAGAGAGTTTGGCTTTACTGAGACAGACACAAAGGTTGCAGTTGAGATGTCCTACAAGGGTACATTGTACAAAAAAGGACAGTTTCTTGTGATCGGAAAACATTCTGTGAACTTTGTTGAACCAACTGGATACCAATTGGTTCCATTAAAACATGGTGTGTTCGCACTATAGGCCTAATTGAAACTTGAACTGTTTACTAAAACTGAAACACAACTATTTTAGAAATGGACGACCGAGACGACATCAGAAGTTCCATTTCAAGCGTTCTACCAGACCTCCCTGGATCCATCCTGAATATTGTGGAGGAGACACTGCAGTCTCTGGGAGTGGGGACCATTGACGATTCAGTTCGTCCAAGAGGCTGATCTCCTGTGTGTTTTACGGCCAATACAAGCAAGAAAACTTGTAGCTTCTTGAAAGCAAACCTGTAAGTACAACTCAGTTGAAATCCCTTTACATAATCAAATATGTCAGTGTTGTTGTTTGATACAGTTTAATATAATGTGTAAATAGCTAATAGCCAATTGTAAAACTTAGTTGACAGTGACCTGACGGCAGCTGTTTCTGGGATACAGCAGTGTGGTGTGTAGTTTGTTTGTACTACATGGCTGAAAGAAAAATGTGTGTGAACTGAGATTACTTGGATTTCTCTGCTTAAGTTGGGACACAGCTTTGTGTAAGGCTATTTTGTTGTGTTGGAGAATTATGATGGGGAATGTGTTCTAACTCTTCTGTAATATGTTCTCGGATAATTAGAGGAATGGAGAGGTTTGAGGGTAAAACATTTGTTATAAAATCTGCATCCAATTTTGCTCACTAGCTTTTCTTAAAATTATATTCCCTTCTCTTATGAAAACAGTTAACATTTTGTCTCCTCTTGATCGTCATGGTCTCTTAATTGCAATTGCCAGATGCGTGCCTTCACTCCAAGTAAAATGTGCCTCATCAGCATTCAACTCCTATCCATACACTAAATGAGATATTGACATTGTGTTGAAAGAATGCAGAAATCCACATCTGTTCTGAACTTGTGCACTTCTTTGGCCTTCAGCTTTCTCCATCCAAAGAGGGTTTTCCAATGTTCACACGTGTGTGATTCCTCTTTGCTTCTCAGATTTCTGCCGCCTTCATCATTTTCATTGGTTCTGCAAGCACGATAATGTTTTCCCCTTCTCCCTTCCCTTGGCGCAATTAATGTTGACTTTTGCCCGGTAGATAAAAGTATTTAAATACTTTTTTTTTTTTTTTTGGTGAAAATTGTGATGAATGTCAGTTCTAATTTCAAGATAATGTTTTTTTAGGCTACAACAAGACAACCCAAATGTTGTTGAAAGTAATATAATGAGGAATGGAAAATACAGTAGTTCTCTAAGGTGATATTTTCTGTGTGTAGTGCAAGAAAAGCCTGTAAGTGGAATTGACTGGAGATTTATAATTTCCTATGTGACCTGATGAGTTAAACTTAACGTTTTGTCTCTCTTTGGTCTGCAACATGCTTCATGTATTGCACATGTCAGATGCTTTCCTTTTACAGCACAACAGAGCTATCAGATACAAGTTGAAATCTGTTGGCACACATTTTACTTGGTCATGCATGTTAAGTTTTTTTTAACGTTATATTCTAAACTAAATAGAATTCTATGCAGAATATATTTTGCCTTAAGGCCTTCGCACACCATTGCTATTGAATACCAAATGAAAATGAAGCAATCCATCATTTTGGTTTTACAGCTCAGGGCCCTGGAATCCAAAGCCAGCCAAATGTTAACCCTTCAACTTCATCATCCCTTCTCACCTCTCCTACCTCCTCTCGCTCCTCCCTGTCACCGTGTCCATCACCCACAATCCAGCTTAAAGCTGATTGGGTTGATCGCTTCGAAATTCCTACTGAAAGATTTCCTGAGGCTCTGATGCAATGTCTGGAGAGAGGCAAGAGGCCCATCCCGAGTTTAAGATGAGAAATGATCAGAATCGTTTCAACAGAGATGATGAAGGCGTGTCCGTCTCCTACGAAGTATGCTTCTACAAAAGTCGCCAAAATGTTAGTTGGCAAATATCCTCAGTCATTGAAGGATGTCATCGAAGGGGAAGTTGTGGGGACTGTATACCACAGCCTGGATAAACAGCTTCAAGCCCGTATAGACAACAAAAAGGGGCATGCAACCCCAAGGATAAAAAAACGCAAATCGTTGTCGGACAACTCTGACACAGATGAGGTCCCAGCAGTAATGAAAGCGTCAGTCCAGGATACGTATGGCTGTGTTAAGTGGGACATGAAGTTCATGCCAGTCACAGAAACCCTGGAAAGCCAAAATGAAAAGAAAAAAAAAATGAAGATTCTGTGGGAACAAGGCACTTTCAACCCAGACGAGGTGAAGGAATTGATGGAATCGATGTACTATTCACAGTGTAAGGCAATTAACAATGGAACAGCTCTTCAAACACAGAGAAGAATGGCCTTTTTTGTTTCACGAAATTGGGATTTCTGCCCAATACGTTCCTGAAAAGTGTGGGAAAAAAGGGAAAACAGCTCCTAAACTTCATGGCAACTGTTTGTGCAAACAAGACCAGGCATGTCTTTGAGACATTGACCAAGCTGAAGTTCCAGAGAGGGCAGTTGGAGGGCTGCTCAGATGACGTGAAGGATATGGTAAAGGTATTTGCTCTTTAGGTGCACTGGAACAATGGTTGTAGTGGCAAATTTTCAGTAATCATACTTCTGTGATACCAGCCTGTCCAGTTAGGAAGCAGCACTCATTGTGAATCCATTTTGCCTATGTTGTGCAAATGTAACAAGCAATGGGTAGAAATTACTGACCTTTTACTTTGTTATCCAAGGTGTCGGAACCCGGTACACCATGTGTATTTGGGTGCTTCCAAAACAACTAAGGGTTTTTTGTATGTTTCCATAAGTGTTTCTTCAACATCAACCCAGAGAGGGGCACAAAGGTTGTCACGAAAAAAAACAAGAAGCAACTGGCGGTAAACCCTAGGGTGCTTACCCTCATCGCTGATCTAGCAGATCATGAGTGGAGAGAGACTAATTAACACTGGATACCCACTCCAGCAATGCGATGCCTTCATAGGTACACACACAGACACACACAGAGCCTTGCAACAATGACAACTCCTTCATGCCATGGCCCGTACCCACACACTACCCTGCACTCAACCCAGTGATGTCTTTCATAGGGGTGCTATACAAGCGCGCACGAACCCACGAACATGAACACACACACACATTCCGCCACAACGACCCACACACTCTGCCCTGCACTCGTCCCGAAACAGCTCCCTGGGACTTTTCCTGTTCTATTTTTTCATACTCAAAGTTTGCATCCATGTTCAGATGTTATTGCTGTTTTTTTCCCCAAGTCCTGATTGAATAGCTGCCTACCGATAATGACTACACTCCTTGTGAAAAGTGACATTTTGAACAATATTTCAATAAGTACCCATGCTATTTCCAAAATGTGCATAGAGTAAGTTTAATACAACATCTGTTGAGCTTACAAAACAAAAGTAAGGTTAATGGTATAACATAAGTGACATAATGTTCCATTTTTGTGCAATTATGGTGGTGAAAAAGTGAGTGTACTTACTTTTGATCCAACAAAAATGGGAAAACGGGTCATTTAAGTTATATTATTAGCCTTATTTTTCTGTTGTAAACTCAACAGATGTATTAAACTTACTCTATGCACATTTTGGAAATAACTTGTGTGCTAATCGAAATATTGTTTAAAATGTTACTTTTCAAAAGGGGTGTGGTGTGCTCATTAATGTATATCATTGTATATAATGTCTTTGTTTTCTCCTGGATTTAAGTGATATCCACAGAAACTGTTTGTTTGATTACTCAATGTTTGGAGACAATAAAAAACCTCCTTGAATAGCTGGCTTCTGTGTTTAGGATTCTTGTTTTTATTTCAGATTTTAACAGGACTTGACCCTAAAACGAGGTAGTAAATGATGTGAAATGGATGGGGATTCCCCTTAAAAGCTAAAATTATAACCTGTGAATTAAACAGTCATACTGATGAGCCACGCAATTGTGCTGTTGTTCTAGCAGGAATAAACCATAAAATAGGCTAGTAAGTTATGTGGAATTAATAGAAATTCACCTTAAAAGCAAGCAGTTGATACTGTGAATTGAACAGTCATACCGTCAAGGCATAAATAGTTGTGCTGATGTTTTAACAGAAATTGACCATAAAATAGGACAATAAATGCTGTGGAATGGATAGTATTTCACTTAAAAAGCAACATGGTTACATTGTGAATTGTACAGCTTTACCATGAGCCTATATACATTTCACCGTTATTTTAACAGCAACTCATCTTTATTGGAACATTTTTCAAACTGTTGTTTTTACAAGTATTAATATACCTTACCGTGAAGCCATGTACAAGATCACTGTATTTTTTACAGTGAAAAAATGGCAACCACAGCTGCCAGTTTTTCACCGTAAATTTGACAAGATTTTTTTTTTACAGTGTGGGCCACGTTTTGAGAACTCTGACTTTCTCCGCGTTGACCTGTACACCCCTGGCCGAGATTATGTGCCCAAGGAATTTCACCTCTGGCTTCAGCAGAAAACATTTGCTGGGTTTTAACTTCAGCCCATGATGCCTCAGCTGATTGAACACAAGCTAGCCTTTCACAGTGGCTTTTGAAGTCCCTAGAAAATATTATAATGTCATCGAGATAGACTAGCAAGATGGCAAAAACAGCACCACCCTCATAAGGTGCTGGGGCGTTGCACAGCCCAAAAGGCATCCTAGACCATTCTAAGAGCCCAAACGGGGTGGTCACAGCAGTCTTCTCTCTATCCAAATCTTTTACAGCTACTTGAAAATAACCTGCCGTCAGGTCTAGTGTTGAAAACAGCTGAGCATTCCCTAAGGCATCAAGTGACACTTCCACTCGTGGAAGGGGGTATGCATCTTTGCAGGTGACTTGGTTAAGTCTTCTATAGTCACAGCAGAACCGTACAGTCCCATCTTTCTTGATGATCGTCACTGCAAAATCATTGTCACTTTTTAAAAAAAAACATCTGCGACGAAGTGAGGCCATCCGAGTTCACCTGGACCGAAACGGGCAGTTGATCATTACACTGTGGAACTAAACAATCATTGTGCTTGATAGCTCTCACATGAAGGACCCCATCCTCCTCCTCCAACACCACAGTTTGTCTTGGTAGTACTTGCTGGGGCTTATGCACTGAAGCAAGCCTTGATCTTGGCATCAATCTTATGGCACTTCCACTCGCATTCAGCACTCTCACTGGCACTGTGCCATCTGCTGCCCTAGCCAACACGTTTGCAATCATGAGCCCTTTGGGTATATTCACTTTAGGCGCAGACTCCACTAGCACTTGGCACGTTACCTTTGGTGGCACCCTGCAGCGTCCTTCTAGCACCCTTTCACTAAATGGGGGAATAGTGACTGCTTCTCTCCCTGCCACCCTGATGAAGCCAATCTTTCCCCGAGGACCAAGATATTATGATTCTCTTCCCACTCTAGCTAGCACACGCCTGACACAAGCTTCTTCTGAGTGCGGACTATACCCGTCCATTGGCTTCACTTCCCCACTAGTCATGAAGACAAACACAAACACACACTTCTTGCTAAGACTTCGCACCATACACTCAATGTCTGCCTCTAGACACCCCAGAACAGGTATGTCCAATCCATTAGCAGATGTAAACCTCACCCAGTTAGCAGATGATAGTCCGTTCTTGTTCCCCAAAATGCCTATTGAAATAGGACTCCGTGATAGTGGTAACTTCTGACCCCGTGTCTAAAAGGTAACTTGTCTTTAAACCAGCTATCTTGACTTCCATGGTCAAGCAGTCTCCGAATGCATTTTTTCAAAGGGTGCTAGACACTTCTCGTGATAGTGTTTCAGCCATCCTGCTCCAAACAACCGATGAGTCTTTATCATTCTGCATGTTTGAGGAGTTTCTGCCTATAGCTGCATTTGATTCTAATGCAAACAGCTCCATTCTGTTCGTCCCTGTTCTGCAGGCAGTACCGACTTGTGTGACAAGGCTACCTGCATGTGTAGCACACATCTCCCTTCACTGTCTTTCAGAGGTGCCTTTCTAGGTCTTTTTTGCTGTAGTTCTGCTTTTTCTTGACCATGAACAACCTAATACAATTCTTCTTGGTGAGCTGCTATCTTGTATAGCCTTGTGGAGTTTTTCTAGGGTTAATGCTGGTGAAGAATATCCTGTGGCAGCAGCAGCATTTGCAATGCCCCTTGAGCGAGTGCTGCTTCTCATGCTGCAGGATGCCTGCACCTCCTCTTCCTCGGACCAGGTAATTGCAGCCTGCATTAGCTGATTAAAACTTAACTCCTCATCTTATTCTTTCACTTTTCTTTTCATCTCACGCCTTAGGAAGTCATCCTTTAAGCCCAAAACTAGATGTGCACAGTGGTAGCATCAGGGACGCGACCAGAATCTCTACTCAGGACACGATTCAGTTTCTCTTGTAAGTCATATGTTTCCTTTTGTAGAATTCTTTCAGTCTTGTTCCAACTGGCACCTTATCTCCATGTTTGCCGAAGAGTAGTGAATATTTCATCAACATCTTTCTCCTCTTCTTTCAGCATAAACTTCAGTCATTCTTGCTTCGCCCTTTAGCTGCTGCTTAACTAGTTCAATACGATCTTCATCTGGCACTTTCATGACTTTAAAGGCAGACTTCATTGTTGCAACCCACTCTTCAATGGTTAAATCACCTGGCCTCGTCAAACACAAACTTAAATCAGGAAGCTTACGGTCTCGAGGGATGTACATGGAGTTTTCTGAGCAACCACCTGTTCAACAACAGCCTTTGCTAGAGAAAGGACCTCCCTTTGTTCTGCTCTAGCCTGCTGCAAGGCCCCAGACTGCTCCACCAGCCTCCGCTGCATTTCTGCAAACTCTCTTAATTCGTCCAGCTCAGACACTGAGGGGTAGACGACCTGTGACCACGGCTATAATTTAGCCAAAACAACCCTAGTTTGGATCCTGTTCATGACGCCAATTTTGTGGCGGTGGTATCTTGCCCCACCTAGTGGGGGTAGTAAAGTGTAGCTTGACCTTGGACGGCAGGAAAGTAAAAGGATCTTAGTCCCCACCCACCAGCAGAAATAGCCTCTGTACCTATATAGGTATGTTGTTACCTATCCTGCAATGGAACAACGGTTTGGAGTGCACTAGTAGAACCAAGTGAATACGCAGGTAAGATATTAACTGGTTGGAAGGGATGGATTCGGAATGTTATATCACAGTGGCAGCCCGAAGGACTAACGTTACCTATAGTGTCAGCTCACTAACTTTGTAACCGTCCCCTCCCTCCCAGACCAGGAAAGGTGAGACGCCCCCACTCCAAGTTAAGCAATAAATGCAAATGTAAAAGAAACAAAAATACAAAAGACAGGCAATAAACGGTAAGCTGAAATGGTGAGTAACAAACTTGTGACTTGAATGAAGATAATTTATTTCATCAAAATTATTCTGAACAACCACCTTTTACCTGAGTTAAATGAGTTGAACACATTTCAGAGAAAATAAACAACAACAGTCTCACAATCTCAACAAAAATGCTTTCCACAAGTTAAACTCCTTTCCTCTGTCTCTGAACAGTACAGAAAAGATTACCTCCCTTTTACTGATGAGGTGTGAAGCTTGGAGGATGTCGTCTGAATGGCAGGGGCACGTCAAAGAAACAGCTTTGGGACATCGAGTAGCAGTCTTTCAGTGTCAGAAACGAAACGGATCCTCCTAATCACGTCCGAATACGGTTAGCCGGCTAATCCGATGCTTTTGCAATTCGGGCGGATGCAATCCTTCAACAGGTTCTTCTCCACAGGTTAGCTAAGCATGCTATCAGCACAACGTCTATCTGAGCACATGTGTGCCTCTTGAGAATGTCACCAGCTCAGAGCGTGCTTTTACCAATTTCGGCGCAAAACCAGAAAAGAGTTCAACTTCCAACTTATCTTCATTGTGCTGTGACTTGCCGTCCGCCATTTCACGCGCTCCGTCTATTGTTGAGCTCTTCCGATTTGGCTCCTGATTTAAAAATCCTCCTACGGAATCGACTTAAGAGTCACCAGACCTCCTCAACTCTTCTCAGACGGATGCTTGGCGGACACTGACTTAAATTGAATAAACAGCTATCTTACCACGGATCTCGTTGTCTCACGCTAGCGCTACCCTTCTCTACATACAACCTCATCCCCCTCTTTCTTCTTCTTAGTTATATATTAGCTACGCCATAACAAGCTAAACTCTAGCTTCTGATTGGCTACTGCAAACGAGGCTCTAGCTTGTGATTGGGTATTCGTACATTCCACACATTCCAAGCACCCTTTTGTCACGGTGGCCGCCTCTGCTTCTTCTCTTGTCCCGGTGTCTATGTGGGCGTGTCCGTGAGGGGGTGTGTTCGTGTGTAGTAATTGCGAGCTTGTTATGGGTGTGTACTTAAGCGTGTTCATTGTCACTGTGAAGTTGTCGGTCTTTGTGCATGAAACGTTACGGTGTCCGTGGGTACATGCGTTGCTGTTGTCGTCTATGTATAACGAAACTAAGAATAAACGTCTTTTTATTCCGTGCTCGGCATTCACACCTCCCATTTTGTAGCGACCGTGATACTTTTATAAACTTTATGTCAGGTGGTGTTTGAATGGTCTGGGTTAGGGTTATTCTCTGAATGGTGATTTTCTGTACAAAACAAACTCAGAACTCCTAGGCATTTCTTTTACACAATACTCCCATGGTGAGAGAGTCCCTATATCTTAATTTCAAGCTTGTTAACCTTGTTTTTCACCTTGTTTTTTGGAGGCTCTCTCCACACACACATCACTGCTCACACCACCTGCTATTCTGACACAATTTTTCCAGAATCTGGTCATTGACTTCAGATTGCTATTGGATTCCTTGCACAAGGCTGTAGAGGGGATGTACTTCAGAACAACAAGGTCGAATTTACCTGACTGTTTTGTAAAAAGGTACTGTTAGAAAGGACTTTTGTGCTGTATTTGAACAGCCTTTTCTGAACTTTAATTCTGTTTTTGTCAGTTTCAGAATACAACACAAATTTCAGTGAAACCCACAAAGAGTAAACTGCCTATAACCAAGATAGTGAGCCAATGCAGACTATACCTTTCACAGAGGCTGGTATAGAGGTGATTGTGAGACTGAACTTGGGAGAAACTTGGGCTGGAGTTCAGGGTGGTCCAGGTGGACAAGCCACAGCCAGGTTTAATTTCCTGTTCAAGTTTGTGAATTGGAATATTCTGGCATTCTTCTATTTTATAACAATCTCCTTTTCATGGATCTAATCAGTTTATGGATGCACAGTTCTAACTAAATATGACACTGATAATGCCAACACAACACACACACACACAAACAAACACACACATGCCATCATACACGAGACAGATCCCCCCCCCCCCAAAAAAAACAATCACACTGGTGTTCATTTGTCTGTGCTCTTCTGATTCTTGAGAACCACCACCTCTAACATTCAGTCCTGAGGCACAAACATCACCTCCATGAACAAAAAAATCCCAGCAGTATGTGTACATGTTGGCTGCAGCAAATGAGAACCAGCACCTAACCTAATGTGGTACACTGAAAAGACCATTATTGGAAGTGACACTACATCTTCCATCATTACCTTGTTTGACTGAACAAATGGCAACTCCAGCATGTACTTACATGCTGTAAGTCTCCAACTGCAGCCTCTTGTCCACTAAAGAAACATGATCTCACAGTGACTAAATCATTGAAATACAATTGAACTAAGTTGTATGAAGTGTTAAAATTAGGGAGAGTGGCATGTTTAGTTGCAGAATTCTTATTGCATTTATAGGAAATGCAACAAGAATAACTGTTATTTGTCAGAATTTCTTTAAATTCCCCAGGTCAGGCAGACTGAAAACCTGCATGAATGTGAGGTAAAGTAATGCATCTCAATGCGTTCACCCAGTCTAGGATAACAGCTTTCCCAAAACCTCTACTTGAAAGCATTTTAAAGGAAAACACCACTAACTTTGAAGTTTAGATTTGTCATTGTGATACCTTTGGAAAGTTTAGAGAAGATTTCACTGGAGAAAATGCCTGTAAGTCGTCCACGAAAGTGGACCTATAAAATGAGTGTCATTCTCTGATTACGTGCAATGCTATGCATTAGCTGGAGTGGTAAAGAGAATGCAAAGTGGTCTGATGCATGACTGTGGGTTTGGTGGATGCTAGATGAATGCTCCCAACTGGAACGAAGAGTGCCAACTTAAGTCTGGTGGATGAGGGATAATGGTCTGCAGCTGTTTTTCAGGATTGGACCTGAGCCTGGACTTTTGAGAGAAGAGCAATGTCAATGCTACAGCATACAAAGACATTTTAGACAACCATTTGCTTTCAGGTTTGTGAAAAAGCAAGTTTGGGAAGGTTCTTTCCTGTTTCAGAATAACTGTGCCATTCTGAAACAGGAAAGAGGTCCACAATGAGGTCCATAAAGTCATGGTTTGATGGAAGGATGTCCAGTGGCCTGCACAGAGCTCTAACCTCAATCTCACTCAAACACAGTTGGGATGAATTGGAACATCAATAAGACAGGCCTTCTCATCTAAGTTCAGTGCCCAACCTCAAAAATGCTCTTTTGACTGAATGGGCACAAATTCCCACAGTTACACTCCATAATCTTGTAGAACGCCTTCCCAAAAGAGCGGAAGCTGTTATAGTCACAAAGCAGCAAACTCTAAATGAAATCCCACAGTTTTGGAAAGGAATGTCAGTTATGTCTCAGAGTGGAAATTGTTTTATTGCTATTTTGAGTGTTTTTCTCTGTCCTTCTATGATGTGGATTTTCCTGCTCTACCACAGTTTACCTAGATTCCGATCTACACACAAATGGGAGAACCTGGTTTTGCTGCTTGGTCTTTTTTCTCTTCCCCCGTAAATTGCTTGGATACCATAAAAGTTACCAATGTGAACCGCACTGTGAAGACAGAGCATGAAGACATAATAAAGCCCAGCATCAGAACTGAGAGCTGGATGAGATATGCTTAGAAGCACTGCCCGTTTGTTGTTTTCTGCTATTCTACGTCAGATATTGTAGATTGTGTAAGGGAAGAAGGCCTAGTATGGTTTTGCGCACATACATTGTGCTTAGAATGCCTGTGTATAGACACTAACTTAGAGGGCCCATACAACACCTG
This sequence comes from Sternarchorhynchus goeldii, assembly GCA_028565775.1. NCBI lineage: Eukaryota > Metazoa > Chordata > Actinopteri > Gymnotiformes > Apteronotidae > Sternarchorhynchus > Sternarchorhynchus goeldii. The sequence continues at coordinate 811,899 of JAOXYF010000012.1, forward strand.
GTGAGGTAAGGTAGGTTTTAAAAAAAGTGGTTTGTAAAGCACTTTTCATGCACATTGGCAAATATACTGTGAAATGCTTCCAAAGGCCAAACAGGTTAAGAGTTCAGCACTATGAGCAGGGGTAACTCATACAGCTGTGATGGTCAGGTGTCCACATACTTTTGTCATATAGTATGTGATTTAATGTAATGAAAGTCGTCTTTGTTTTGCTGTTAGAATGACTTTTGTCTGGCTTCAACCCACTGAGCAGGGAAGAGCACCACAGTTCATGCCTCACTGAACCTATAACCTCTTTTTCAGTGCTGCTTCTCTGCCAGCAATCTGACAAGCAGGAACAACTCCTCTCATCATTGCACACCAGCAGTGGGGCTCTCCACATTTAGCACACCAGCAGTGGGGCTCTCCACATTTAGCACTGCAGCTTTTCTAGTATTTTATTAGTATATTATTTATTTATATTATTAGTTGTACTCTTAGTTTTTTATGCAGTACATGTCTGCTCTCTGGTTCTCTGTGAGATGAAAAAAATAGTGGCTTCTGTGTGAAGCTGCATTCTGTGCTGTTTAACAATACAGCTGTTGTTCGTTTAAACTTCCATTGTTTTCTACTGGTGTCAAATTCAATGTCCAGAACATGCACAATCAAATTTGCTTTTCTTTTGTTACTTTTGATTATTGATTATTTGATTATCTATTGAGTTGGAATGCATATGTCCTGAGGTGAGAATAGGAAAAGTTCTGGAGCTCTACATCCTGCCTCATAAACTGTTAAAATAATGAGAGTGGCCCAGGCCAAACTGCAGCATATATCTGAGCCTAGTTCACAGCCATTACATGAAAGATAAACCATAAGTGTTCTAACTTCAGAGGTTAAAGTACAGTAATGGTCCCGCCCCCAATCCCACCAACTAGAATGAAAAAAGTGCCATTTGTAGACACTGATCTACCATGCTTTAATGATTACTGGTAATAAATGAGCTTTTAAATAAGCTGCTCTGAATATCAATAATTATTTATATGTATTTTTAAAACATCCTTCCATGTTTTTCTGAATATCCTTCTAATTAAATAGCCACATGAAGCAGATCAAACAGTGCATAACTGCCAATTTGTCATCATATAAAAATCATTTCCACCTAATGTGTTTTGAAAAACTAACACATTCTTGCTTTGAGATTTAAGAAATTATTAAATATATTTACTTAAAGTGACTTCACGATGGAAAAGATTTTAAATAAAGTGTTGTTGCTAAGCAACTTGCTAGAAATGGCAAGAGCAAATGGACTCAATCTGTAGCTGCATTGCATTAAGTGCTAGTTTTGGGTTGGAATAAAATCTAGTTTCAATGGAGTAAAACACAGGCCACACCATGTATTGGAGGTGTATCCACTGCATCTGCCCAGTTTGGAAATTTTTTCACTGACTCCAGTGCTTCATGCCACTTTATAGATCACAGAGGGCTTTTGGAAACGTAGTATACGATTAGAGGGATTCTAGGTGAGTCTAGTTTAGTATTTCCATTTTGTGTTTTCTTTATTAGACACCAATACCATCCACTACACTACATGGCCACTTCTACAGTATATATAGTACAATAGTACATAGAAACAGATGTTCCATAGTTTCTAACTGTATACCTACAATGTGTTCCTAACTTGTGGTTTCAAGTGGGTGTTAAGTATACCTTTTATTTCTCATCCTCCATATTATATTACACAACAGTTAAATTATTACTATTGGAAAGCTATTATTTAAAATTGACACTTATCTAAGATTTCTCTCCTCTGACATTGTTGAGGTACTGTGCTTTACAGGAAGCCCTACATTCACGTGTCCTTGTTGACTGATATAACTGTGGACTTACAACAACTTTGGCCTACTTCAACAGGGTTGCAACAACTGTTCAAATCTTCAAAGGTTTCTAAAAAAACACTAAAACACGAGTTCCTTTCATCACAATCAATTCTATAATGTCTATTGTAGGGTTTGGCAACTATACACATACAGCATTTGCAGATTTCCAGAACCAAAGCATCTTTTGTGTACACATCAGCAGTCCGATAGCTCGAGATGGATGCTCAGCCAGAGCTGAAATCGTGTCACACCTACAACGTGTCCTTCAGAGCTGGCGCAGCATGTGCCAAGCACCCTGGACGCCTGCCGGAAAAAATTCCTCACAGCAGGTTCGCCTCTGACGCCAGTGCTGGGGTTGTAAAGAAAGTAGTCTCTGAGGGAAAGGAAATGGATTCAGCTGACAGCTTCTCTTGTTTTCATCATAATCATCAGCTCGGTCTCTTCCACAGCACAGGCCTGGATGCGCGGCTTTGAGTGTGAACGCAGAGTGATGCAACAGCCCGGCAACGGAGCCATTATTGAGATGTTGAAAATCGTTGTCTGAGTCGGATCATCGGTGTGTTTATTCGTTACACGTCTCCTCGAGGAGAACTTAAGCACCTAGAGTCCGTTAACTGTCTCTAAAGAAAAACGTGCTTTGCATGAGTGGGTGATGATGACCACTGGTGAAAGTTTACTTTGCAAACCAGAAGTCTGAATAGGGGATTTCAAAAACTACCCTTAATAAGAGTTAACAATTTAGAATGAGTCAGTGTTTTAAAGTAAAGAGCAAACTTGGTGCTAAAGAGGAACATCTTAATATAGCCTATTCATCTTCTTTCGCACATTTCAATATTTAAATTTGCTAGTCAAGCCAAGTTAAAGTGTATTAATATAGCGCTTTTTACAACAACAGTTGTCTCAAAGCAGCTTTACAGATGTCCCGAGTCCAGTGAGCAAGCGAAGGGTGACAGTGGAAAGGGTGAAAGCAAGTAGTGTCGATCAAATGTCTTTACACGCCTTTTCACTTATCATTCTTTATCAGGAATATCAAGCAATGGAGATTGATTTTTTAAAGGAATTTTAAGGCTGATCTGTGATCCTCATATTTACCATTCACAGCGTCTCTTCAGTTTGGACTAAACAGAAGAAACGTACAAAACGGAATTCTTTTGATTCCAACATTGGCTTTAAAAAGGTGATCATAGAAGAGTGGCTGCCAAACACTTTCAGCGCATAGATTACATTTTATTAAAAAATAGAGGAGCCAGGAGAGAAAGATGAATTGAATCAAATCCTGACATGCTAGATGGATAGAATTTTACTACAAGGGCTGTTTGTCACTATTTACAAAACAGATCGAAGATGAGTGAATGAATATGATATGGGGGCGGGGGGGGGTGCTTCGTGTGCGGCATGTGATTGTATGAGTCTGTGTGTGTGGCATGGGCGTGGCGTTAGGTGGTTCGTCTTGTTATCGTTATCGGTGTGTAGTGAGTGTATTCAAGCATGTGTATGTGACCCGTTGTTTGCCGGTCTTTGTCGATATCTGCGTATGTTATAGTTGTTCGTGTTCAACGTCCATATTAAATAAAGAAAGCATTTTTTATTCTCTACGCTCGGCGCCTGCCTCACTAACATTACACTCCTCACAGGACGAGACCTGACCAAGGTATTTTATCTGCTATAACAATTCATATAAAGAAACAAATGAGTATTTGTATCAGATTCAAAACATGCAAAATATATTTAAACAGGCAAAAATAATTTATATGACCGACAGTGTAGCTATCCAATTCAAGGTCAGTAATGCAATAACAGGACGGGTGATTTATTGTGTTAGTCTTTTGTTTTTCTGGTTATAAAACATTCATGACAGCAATTCGAGTAGAACCCCCCAGCTCATTTTTACAAAGTATAATACTGCCATTCACAACAAGCCTTGTCCTCGTACCCCACTATAATCAACTGGCTCATGGTAAGCAGAGTTACATTATAGGTGTCAAATAACGTTTACTTTGCCAGCACTCAGATAAAAAAAAGACAGAGAGAATTCACTGGAGGTGGGGTGGTTGTTGGTGAGGGGTGATGCTCATGGAGAGAGGGTGGGATGCTGCTACAGTTCTGACTGAGGTTAGAGTACAGAAATGTTTATTTAGCTCAGCCATCGTGTTTGTGGTAGCTGCAGTGCCCGTTGCCACCGTGCACACAAGGCAGATGCACTTGCTGTCTTTCTTTTTCAAATTTTTTTGTTTGTCTTTCTCTTTCATACTAGTAGAGATACTTTTTTACTCAGTACTGCAGAAACTATCATTCCAGTAAGTTTTAAGTTATTGGATTTAGTTCATTAGTTCTGGACCATTAGATCCTCAAGAGCAAGGACTTCCAGATTAATGCAACATTAAGAATCTTTGAATCTTAATTAAAACCTCAATAGCATGAAAAAGAAGCTTGATGTAAGACCAGTTTGCATTACACCTATAACAAATTGCACTTTGTCCTTTCTTGTGGGACCAGTACTCATATAACACATTTGTATATCTTCTCTTAGTACACATCCTCATGTAGTATGTTTTTTAATGTGTACATATTGAACTACAACAGAACTGCAATCTCACTCTGTTACAGTTGAACTGTTAGCCAAGATGAACATTATGCTCAGAATCAATAGCAATAATGGAAAAACATGGTTTTGCTTACAGCTTGACAAGTTATCATGCACATGCTAAGATTGACCAGTCTCAAATGAAAAAAAAAAAAAAAACATTCGGGTTTAACTACACATCTGTCAGCATCCAGCATTTTATGCACACTTTAGTCCTTTATTCACGTGTGCGCATGCCTGTCATACAGCAGTGTACACCTTTTCAGTAGGAAGCCTTTATACAAGCATTTATACAAGACCTTCAGTGTCCACCTTCTCTCTATGAAGCCTTTATACAAGACCTTCAGTGTCCACCTTCTCTGTCTTGTTGTTTATTAAATAGCATTGATGTGAACACGATGAAGGAATGTCTGCTGACATCGTCTCACTTGTATATAAAAAGGTTTATTATAAAGAATATCATCAAATCAAGCACCATGGATTGCTTGAGAGAGGATTCGAAGCCAATATGAAACTCTTCTGAATAACAGCTATAACTACCTGCTTATATAGGTTGGTTGTTTTTGTAAAACTAAGGTAAAACATGTGGCCCTTATGTAAAATGATCTCATATATGTAAAATGATGTAAAATCTAAAATTATGTAAAATGATGACCATATAGACAGACACTACATATTTCCCCCCTTCATCCTACACGTTCTTCCTACAGCACAAAAAATCTGAGGTCCCAAGGTCCTTACCCAATACAGAAAACATAATTCTCCAAACAGTTAAAACAAAGAAAGTGTTGCTCATGCAATAAAGAAACCTCAAAAAATAACTCAAACTAACACTACCCTATAGACATCCTCTATCAATATCACAGATCACATTATAATAGAACAAAATCTGATACTATGCCAATAAATTTAAGAGAAGACACACTGCAGCTACTCTAAGTGTAGTGTTGATCCTATGTTGACTCTAAGTGTAGTGTCGATGCTGTATTGAATCTGGGCATTCTTTCACAGTGTCCTTGTTCAGAGTCCTCCAGTCCATTCTTATTGTCCATGTTTTTAGTGTCTGAATCCCTTCAGCACATCCTTACAGTGGTCTTCCCCAATATCATTTTAGAAGGAAAGAAAATAAACCACCAACTATTATCTTTTGCAAATGCAGATTAACACCTTACAAGTAAATGTGAAATTCACAGCATCACACTTTCACATTATTATACTATTATACTGTTAATGTTAGAAATCACATTTTCAATTTCCCCCATTTAATCATACCACTCTATAGTAAGAAACTATTAAATAACAAAATAAAAACAGAAATAAATGTTAAGACTATAATACGAATAAACATTCAAATGGATAATTTTTCATTAATCTATCACCACTCCCTCATCATCTTCTGCATCAGTCCTATGTAGTAATGGAATCATCTGAACTTGATCTCCAGGCATCACAACTCCAACCCATCTCAATATCACTGGCTTCACAAAGGTCAACAACAGCGTACAGAAACAGAACATCACACTCAATGGTAGAAGAACTGCTACCAATATCTGAACCAGAACTGCTCCCATCGGTCCTAATCTCTCCTGCAACCAAGCATTCACAGACCATCAGGAATCAAAGTATAACAGGCACCCCAGTTTACAGCCACATACAGTATATACATATAGCCACATATAATCAAGAGCCATGCCATGCTTCAGCAATGTCAGTCTGTGGCTCCTTTGAGTATTTGACAAGTATTCAAAACCCCTCATTTGCAAAATAGGTATAGGTAATATTATCAATATAATCTGTCAAAAATGTCACACCATACCATGGAAATAATCCTACACCTCACTTCTTTCCTAGATTTATCCTCTAATGGTAGGACTCCAGATTGTCAAATTGTGTCAGTTCCCTTTTCTTCCTACTTCCAAAAATAGCATTAGACTGGACCTTATCAGATACTTTTCCCTTCTGGACAGTAAAAACCTCATATGGAAGCTTCAATGTTGCCATGTAAAAACATCCTGTCCACCCATATGGTAGAAATGTGTATGTATTGTCTCCAACCAAACCCACCAAATACCCTTGAAATTCCCAATAGTCACATTTCAAGGCAAAGTCTGGTTCTGCACCATCTAATTTCTACTCTGTTTGCAATGTGGTGCATGAAAAGTCACTTCATACAAGTCATCCATAGCCTTATATTTACGCTTACCCGAGTTCATCATATAGTTGTTACACTCTGATATTCCCATAAACATCCCAGGCCCATTATGAGTATTATCTGAACAAAGAGGGTCTTCAGCCCTCACAGATTTCACTTCCATCGCATCAGGGATGATCGCTGTTAACATATTTTCATGCTGATCAAGTAAGTTCACATATGGTAACTCCTTCAACCAAGAACAATTACAGGCCTAAACAGATGCATTGACTGAGCCATCACTATATCTTCTGCTGACTGAGAGACCATCACTATATCTCATGCTGATTGAGAAACCATTGACAGCCACAATAGTGCATAAACTTAGCACAGCAATTAGTGGTTGTGGTTCTGTCTACAAAATTGAAGGCCATGCGTATAGGAACTTTCACCACACATAGACAATATATTTTTCTAACTGATCTTACAAAATGCGTTAACTACTAGAGCCATAAGTTCCTACGCGCCCATGGGTCTATGATTTGTAACACACAGGAATCAAATCCATATGCCTTCCACTTACTTTCTCTCGTCTGTAATGCATGGTAATGGTTAGTCATGTTTTCTGGTGTCCAGTTAAAGTAAAAAAAAACCTCATCTTTCTAATCTAAAATAGTCCTCTGAGCTGTCAATGATGAATCTGCATCTTTCTCTTCCACCATCTGTTCTCTAATTTCAAAACTCTCATTATTACTATTCACACTATCTTTAACATAGGCTTCTAGGTTATATTTACTACCTCCTTAAATTTAAAAAATGTTATGTCAGGGGTCTGCGTCATGTTTACAAATTTCATAGGCGACAAAGATGTCGTCACTTTTGGTACTTTGACACAATGCGATAAATGATACCACGTTGGAGACCCTTTAACCCTTTGAAGTCTTACCTCCCCATAATGACACATATGGCCAAAGTGATTGGCTGTGCCTTTCCCTGCTGTCACGTGAGATTCTGTAGCTACATTTGGTTGTTAGCAGTGCCAAAACCGGAAGGAAAACTTTCCAGTCATATGTGACACTTACTATGCAAGACTCAGGTACAATGTGGATGACATGTGGGTGTCAAAAGCGAGTGAGGATGGCAGCAAAAAAGAAGGTGGACGTAAGGAGCTATATTTCAAAGAAACGTGTAAGTCACTTAACATCAAGTTTGCTAATGAAATGAGTCCATCAGAACGTTAAGGGCAATGCTAAGCTTTGGCACACAGCATAAAGCAGGCTATAATCATCTATACCTATGAATAATATGGTTTGGAAATTAACTGCATGTCTAACTTCAATTTAACTTCATTTGAAACTCTCTATGTCAGAGAAAACTGCAGCCTTGTGCAAGGATATTATTAGCCTACAGAGGATGTTAAATTGACATGTCTGATGTTAGAATTTTGGTGACATACAACTTTCATTCTAAATCATTTCTTTTGAGACATAAAGTATTATGAGGAAGTTATGTGCTTTTGCAAGTATTCCACTTTGCAGTGTAGTTGGCACAAATTGTTTTAAAAATGCACTATTTTTTTTTCTTACTGGCATGCATATCCTATTTTGTCAGGTGACAGAACCAACACAACTACGTTGTAACTCAGACAGCCACAGGTGAATCCGAATATTGATTTGGTGCAGAAGATTAGTAGTATTTAACATCATGACAAATGTTAAACTGATGATGTAAAGTGATACATTAGTGTAGATTTGACAAAAAAAATTATTGACATCTCTCACTTTTTGTATGACACGCACCAATGTGATATTTTATCAGGTAACAATCCTTCCAAGTACTAGTGCAGTGAGAGGGGAAGCGTCAGGGCCAAAATTGAGGCCCATTAAGCACATATTCATGGTTTTAATGTATAAAAAGTATGTAATCTATCTAAAATTCAGCGGTGATCTCTTATCACATATTCAGTTTTACAGTGTATCATGTGGTCTATTTCTAAGGAAACTGGTACACCTGTAGTGAGCAACAGGGAGAGCAGCTGTGAGTGACAACAATGAAGAACAGCGTAGAAGTGGAGATATTCTGGACATTAAAAATAAGACAAACCAGCCTAATCCCAAATACATCCCAGTTCAAACATTGTCCAGTAGGGTCCTCTATTTTCAGCAGAGGTGGTACAAAGAGTATCCATGACTTTATTGCAGTCTTGCAGTGAACGGAATTATCTGCTTTTACTGTGAAAACATACTGTACAGAAAAGTACAATATAAAAAAGGCAGACCCTGCGTTATCCTCAAAGGGGTTTACTAACTGGAGGACTGCTCTTGAAAGATTTGAACGCTATCAAAATTCTCACTCCGATCATCATGCAGTCAAAGTTAGTGCTCAAGAAGCAGCCCGAGCAGATTCACAACTCTCAAGTGCCTGGTCAAAACAACAGGAAAATGCTAGACACTGCAAGCATTGTGGGTTCAATACAGTATCTTACTACGCAGGATTTGGCACTGTGGGGCCATGGCAAGGAAGATGGTAACCTGTATCAAAACTTAAAATATAAAGCCAAGGATGATGCCTGTCTTTCTGACTAGCTGTCCCAGTGTCATGATTATACCTCTCCACCAGTGTAAAATGAGATTTTGCAGTTGTTAGGAAACTGCATTTTCAGAAATATTGCACAAACTATCCAGTCTCTATCTGTCCTGCAGTACTCCATCATTATAGATGGTACTCAAGATATCTCAGGTACAGACCAAGAGTCCATATGTGGATGAGAACCTGGTTCCACATGACCCTTTTGTTGGCTTATATGAGGTCTCAGGAACTACTGGAATGGAGATAGCTAGAGTGGTTGTGGATGTGCTTTTGAGGCTGAATATTCATATGCCGTGTTTAAGAAGTCAGACCAGTGATGGTGCTGCAAACATGTCAGGAGCTTATTCAGGTGAAAGAAATGACAACCATTGGCATTGTATGTGCACTGTGGGACTCACTGCCTTAACTTAATTACCCAGGCTGCATGTCAGGCTAGTCCTTTAATACGTGATGCTTTAGAATGGGTACATTATCTGGGGTCATTAAAAAAACTTTCTGGAAAATTCAAAGCTGTTTTCAGCAGTAGCAGCATATTCAGATCAGCACTGGATCAGCATCACATCAGACCATTCTGCCCAACCAGATGGGGGGAATGATATCAAAGCAGTGCTGTCTCAGTATGAAAGTGTTTTGACTATCTTAGAGGAGATGGCAGCAACTGGATCTTGCACAGGTGCAAGGGCAAATGGATTGCATGAGAGGTTTGAAAAGGGCAAAACAGTGTTTGGGTTTCTTTTGGCATTGGAAGTTATTGAGGAGCTAGAATATCTGAATATCTGAAGTCCCTGCAGAAACGGGTTTCAACTATTGCAGGAATGAAAATAGAGCGTGTCAGATCCACCCTATAGTTGAAAAGAAATGAAGAAAGATTTCATGAAATTTTTGATAAAGCAGTGGAAATGGTGGACTCCCTTGTCATTGAGCCCATTCAGATTCTTCACCAGACATGGCCACCAAAACGGAGCTAGTCAGCACACTCCCAAGTCACCTCAGGAGCATTACAGATCAGAATTTCATCTTCCAAAAGAGCTTGGACCCTTTCCACTTGTATGCAAACAAGGGGTTGGCATTTGTCTTCCTGTAACCAACTCATGAGGTGTCATATGCAAATCACGCAACTCACTTAAGCGACACACCATTAGCGCCAGCGGAAGGGCCGCTATGCAATTTAGACCTGTGTGCTGGCAGATTTTAATAATGCGATTTTTCACCTTTCATTTTCTCACAAATCCCTTGGCTTTCCAGATGGTAGACTGCACCAAGACATTGTTTAATTCCAAGTTTTTACAATATCAATTTCATCATCTTATCCACGAACTCTTTCCCATTATCTGAGGATATTCGATCTGGAAGTCCCCACCTGCTTATGACCTCTACACAAAAACTAGGCAACAGACTGAGCATTCTTCCACTTGGTTGGACAAGCCTCAGGCCATCGTGAAAATCTGTCCACAAGAACTAACATATATCTTTTACCTTTACCTGTTTTTATCATGTCAACAAAGTCCACAGCTAACTCACACATAGGACCCCTAGGAGTTGGAATGTGACCATGAGGAACGATCACACCCCTCCAAACATTATTTTTCAGGTAGATAGTGCACCTGCCTTTGACATAATCAATCTGTTCAAGCAAGCCCGAAACCCATACTCCTTTGTAAACTTTCACCTAATTTCCCCCCTTGCAACATGAGCTAACCCATGTGCTTCCTAACAGGTCTGGGTGTGCTATTATCAACTCCTCATGATTTCTCCAGAGACCAATAGAATCTTTGGTGGCACCTCGGTCTAGCCACACTTATTTATCCATTGCATGAGCGGCTTTATCCATTGTGTCAGGTATGTCGGTACCTTGGCCAGCCTGTAGATGTCACACTCCCCGGAGTTCTGAGTTCACGGAAGTTTCCATTCACACCTGTTCCTCATCCATTCATTAGCATAGGATCCACAAACTCTCTACATGTTGTGAAGTATTGCCAAACTTGTTTGGATACTGAGTGGTCACTTTGTCTTTGTTATTCTGGGTTTTGGATCTGTCTTTTTGCCCTGCCCTGCCCTGCCCTGCCCTGTTGTACTTCTGCCTGTTCTTGTTGCCTTCTTTGGTTTGTTGACTCCCTGCCTTTTTTTTTGGATACTGTTTTTGCCTCGCCCCTTTTGTACCTTTGCACTCTCTGACCTGGTTACCAATCCTGTTTACGTATCTGACCCATCTCTATGCTTGTTCTAATAAATATATCTTAGTCATATTCCTTCGTATGGATCCTTCTCTGCCCCACACCCTGGAAATGTTACATATTGCATGAGCAACATTAAATGCACATTTTGTCTTCCAAGTCCATTTCATGAATGACCAGAAAAACTAATTTGTCTGCTTCTGTGACTGCTTTTGCAGCTTCACCGGCCTCTTTATTCCCTTGTGTGATTTTTGACACATCCATTTTATGTGCTGCGCATTTACCTATTGCTATTTCTTTAGGCTTCATCATAGCATGCAACAGTGTCCTTATTTGAGCGTGATGCTGTTCTGTTTTCTCAAACCCTTGGTTCTTCCACACTGATCCAAACAAATGACACACATTATGTATATATGCAGAATCTGTATATATTGTCACTCGCTTACTTTCTGCCAACACACATGCTTCTGTTAGCCCTACAAGTTCAGCAAGCTGTGCAGATGCAGGCTGTGGTACTACTTCAGCCTTCTCGACAACAAATCCTGTTCCTTGGGCTTTTACTACCACATAGCCAGCACTCAAGTGATCTCCCCCAAGATAACAGGACCCATCAGTCCAATACTCCAGGTCCACCTCACACAGTGGGAGAGCTTGCAAATCTGATCTAAACCTCAAATATGTCTCTGCTTCTTAAACACAATCATGTGGTTTACCATTCTCTGGCAATTCTCAGCTGAATTCACCATGACACACCATGCTAGGGTGATACTTTCCTGCTCTAAGAGCCTATGATAGTCTCTAAGTCTAGGCATAGTCAGTGTGTATTTGTCATAGTTCAAGAGATTCCTGAGACTGGGTAAGAATTGTCATTGAATAACCCATTGTGACAGAAGATGCCTTAATGTACAGTACATTAAAGAAACTCCCACCAATGCTCTATAGCACAGTGGTAGGCCGAGTTCTACTTCACAATAAGCAGTGGAATAGTAAGAAATAGGGTGAGGATTTGTTCCTGTACCTGTTGGTCAACGAAGAACTGCACATGCATATTTACCCCCAGTAGAAGTGGACATAAAAAAATTCTTGGAAGAGCCTGGAAGCACTAGCGCTGGAGTCTCTTGTAACCTCTGTTTGATCATCTCAAATGCTAAAAAGCCATCCTGTGTCCAGGAATGATTACAATGAAAGTGAGTATTTCCAGTATCTTTAATAATATCTCTTCAAAGGCTCTGTTAAACTAGTATAATCCTCTACCCATGCTGAGGAATAGCCAGCAATACCAAGAAATGTCATCATCTCTCTGACTGTTGTGGACTATGGAGCCTTGCAGATAGCTTCTACATGACTGTAAGAAATGCTTCTGTGTTCCTGTGTTATGGTCTGAACCAAATAAACTACCTTCTCCTGACAATACTGCAGTGTTGAATAATACTAAAGCCGTCTGCCAGTGTCTGTAGCAACTTAATGACATGTTTCCTCATCTGGTGTCATCCACATTTTGTGAGCAACCTTGCATTTTATTATCTGATCTATCCCTGCCAAATCAACCTTCAATAATTTATTAAAAACGTGAGGGCCATGTTCAAACCCTTGTGGCAATCTCTTGTACTTATAGAACTGTTCATTGTATGTGAACCCAAATAAACCCTGGCTTTCTATACTAAGTGAAAAAATGCACCACATATATCTAACACTGTGAAATATGTAGCATCTGGAGGAATTTGAGCTAACAAAATATGCTGATCCGGCACTTCTTCTTGAAAAATCAGCTACCACTTCATTCACCACTCAAATCATGTACCTGACGATAATCATCTGGCTTCTTCACAGGCAACAAAGGTATGTAACACTGAGGAATCTGTGTTATCTTCAAAACATCTGCCTTCAAAAGTCCTTCAATTTGTGGTTCAGTCCCTTGGTTTGCCTCTTTTTTCAGTGGATAACGGTTCTTCCAAGGAAGTTTGACTCCTGGTTGGAGTTCAACTTTCACAAGTCCTATATCGGTACTATGCCAAGACTACAAACATTCTGTAACTTGTCGCAGCATCTCCTCTCTCATAGACTCCAAGTCCATCTTAGCACTGCAAACTGACTCCCTTGAGCACAGATCATAATCTTAATAAATCGCTGTTTGTTACTCCTCCAGATGGCAAGATTCTCTTTTAACGGTAAAAAACAGATTCCTCTACTTCTACCATCATTTCTCCTATATGCTTCTTGTCATATTCCTCAGACACCAACAAAGTCACATGTGGCATACTCTTCTCAATATCAAACTCTTTATGCATATAATCATTTCTGTCTGTCCTCATAGCTGCTCCTTGTGGTCCCAAAATTATACAGCATGAACGGAATTGAACTTGCTTTGGTTGACCATTTCGATTAGGTAGCATTCATGAAATACATAAGCATGCAGTGAAATAAATACTCCTGATGCTTCGCATCTGGCATGTTTGTTATAATAAACATCTCCCACAACTTAGCTGGCTCCAAAAAATCTGCACTAAGATTTCCAATCCAGAATACTGAAGAAGCATCAGTCTCCATTGTCATCAATAATTGGTGAACAGTATTATTTGGCTCTTCTACCAGACAGCTGTCCAATGTACACTTTATTGTACAGTTTAATCTACACATGGGTGGCTCCGCTATCCAGCATCACTTCCATTGGTTGATTATTGGGAGTAATAATCTTCACCACTTCACCACTATTGTTCACCATTATTGTTGGATCTCTCTGCATCCTTGATGATACCAGCTGACACCCCCCTCTCGGGTTCTCTGGGCCCCTGCAAGTGTTCACCAGCATCCTGGATGCCCTTAGTTGGCCCGTGAATCATCCTTTGAAATTCCCTCTGAAGTGTCCTCCTGGCCTGTTGGACTCATGGGCAAAGTGGCCAAACTGTCCACAGTTATAACACACTTCTAAAGACCTCCTCTTCCTACATTTTCTCGACCTCTTCCTCTCCAGATTTGTGCTTGATCAAAAACTGGCTGTGAGCAGGGAACGACTAAAACCACAGATGATGGCTGGGACTATAGGCGCTGAACCTGATTCGACTGTGGTTGTGGTAATGGTTGATTTAGCGGAGATTGACTCAGTATAACCAGAGCCTGCTTCTTTTGATTCTTCTTGCTATCTATCAGCTGTATTTGATTTCTGAGGGTCTCTTGGTCCTGTTTTTTCTGTTCATGTTCCTTTTCCCTATATAGCTTCACTTGATGGGCTATATGATCCATATAAACACCTTTTGCCATGCTTCCAAGACCAACCACCTCTGCCAGTTTGCTCCTCACTGGTAGGGGCAGCCCCTTCCGTATTGCTCACAAAATTGACTGATCCATTTGATTCAAATCACCTATTTATCACCCAGTGCTTACACCCATTCATGTCAAATCATCAAATATTGTCAATATTGAATCCTCAACACAGCTCAGATCAAAATAAACCGTGCATAGACAACAAAATTTACATTTGCAACTCTCAAGAGAGAGTTAAACCAAAATTCCATTAATTAATTAAATGCATTAACTGGTTAGTCTGCTGCCAAGCATCTCTTTTAAATGACTATAGCCTGAAATATCTTTTATACACATCAACAAACGAATGTACTCTGTTAAGCCCAAATTGAAAGATATTCTTATAATAGCTTATAAGTGAAAGCAGACTAAATGTTTATCAACAGTAATGACTATAAATAAGCATACATGCAGGTATTTGTTAAAATAGTTTATGGATACAACCACAATGGCCTTGATCAGGCTGGATTTGGGAGCTGCACATGCAATCATCATCAAACCCCAATCTGTGTGACACACCGTCCAGCTGCCTTCTCGTCCGTGCTTCCTCCTCCTCAACTCTCACACACCACAGTGTCACGCTTTCAACTCCCCCAGTGTCATGGTCTTCCTGGATACTCGCTCGATTCCATTCCTGTTTGTGTTTTGTTTTTTTCAGTCTTTGTTTCACCTGTGTCTCGTTTTTGGTTGATTTGGTTTGGTATTTAGTCTTTGTCAGTTTTAGTTCTCATCCCTGGTCAATGCTTTTGGATTCATGTGAATACCTGTGCATGTTTTCATGTCAGTACCTGTGTGACTGTTTATTAGCCTGCTTGTCTGTTGTGCTGTCTCCAGGTACCGATCTGGCTACCTGACCCTGGACTGTTCGAATGACTACAATCATGGATTTGCTCTGAATAAATCTCACTCTTCTCAGCATATGCGTCCACCTCCATATCAAACAGACAAGAATTTAAAATGTTATGAACCCACAAGGTTCTTTTAACAGCACCATAAGCAATTCAATATAATTTGCGCACATTATCCACAAACACTTTTTTTCATTTGTATCTACAAATACAAATAGTTCCTCCTTTAAACACCAAGTTATACATCATTAATATAGAAATTTTAGTTTATTTCCCTCTAATAACATCTTAAATCTTTCAGTAGTATATTATTGCCCACAAACTAAATTCCTAGTGCTTTTTTCTTCTTCATTTACTTTCTATCTCACTTCTTCCATCTTACTTATTAACCACAACATATATATACTTATTCAATATAAAATCTAACATTAACATACCATACATCAACCAACCCATGCCACAGCCTTTCACACACACAGCTGGAATACAACTGAGACAAGCGCCATACACAGAGAGAGACCAGCTCTGCACACTCACAGAAAGACCAGTCATCCAACAAACAAATGCACAAAGCAAACTCACAAAACACACAACAAATTCAACATCATGCCAAAAACACAAACAACATTCAATCCTAAATTCTCAAAGTGGACTCATTCAGACATTTCCTATAGCATGCCCCCCTGCTCCTTTCTCTTTTTACTTCGAAATGTATGCTACCTTATAAGGTGTAGATGTTCAATGAGAGGGTGCTTCAGACACTGTTTGTCAAGTAGTGTTCGAGTGGGAACCCACAATCGAACCTTCCATTCTACACCTCCAGCTTCATAGAACTGACCCAAAATTCACCTAGTGATTTTCCAGGATTTTAGGCCCATCTAAAACCACCTCCCAGAGGGCTTTTGTCCAAATTTGCAGCTTCTTTCACTTTAACTTATTCTTTTTCTTTATTCCTATTTCTCTTCTCTTCTTCACTGTTATATTCTCATTTGTTTATTTCCCTATTATCTCTTTTCTTCTTCTCTATTTTCTTTATCTTCTCTTGACTTTTATCCTTTTTCCTCTTTTTTCTCTATTGTGATGATCACGACACAATAAAACCAAATTTAGAACAAAGCAGCACTCCAAACATCAACACAGCATGGCACACACACGCAAATGATTCCTTACAGTGTGACCAGGCAGAAAACACACAACAGCCCCAACGAACGGACCAGCGCCCAGTTATTTGAGAAAGGCTCACCGTAATTGCCAGCTTGGTGCGAGAGTTCGCCGCAATGCCGCCAGCCACAACACGTCCGAGTTTTTGACGCCAAAGTCTTGTTGTTTATTAAATAGCAATGATGTGAATGATGAAGGAATGTCCACTGACATCGTCTTACTTGTATATAAAAAGGTTTATTACAAGGAAGAACAGTGTCACATCACGCCAGGCACGCAGACCTAGCGCCATGCCCACCTCCACTTCACTTTATTTACTGCCTCAGTCCCAATCACCCGTTTATCACCTACAGCTGACTAATCATCTCACCTCTGCATATAAGCCCACAGATCTCACTAACCCATTGCTGCACATTCGCTTGCCTGAGGACTACCGAGCCTGCGGACTGTCTTGAAGCCCAGCCTTCGTGAATGCCTTTTTGCACATTTGTTCTATGTTGTGTTTTGGAGATTGGTTATACCAAACTCCCGCTAGATACAGCCTGTTGCTGTCTTTTATGTTTTACTGCTTTGAGGTTCACTGTTTGAACCAGTTATCATTAAACATAATGTTTCTTGCAGCCTCGCCTTCCGCTCCCTCATTGCCGCCGTCACGAACAGCACCAAATCAAGCACCATGGATTTCTTGATGGAGGTTTCAAAGCTAATATGAAACTCTTCTGAATAACAGCTATAACTACCTGCTTATATAGGTTGGTTGTGTTTGTAAAACTAAGGTAAAACATGTGGCCCTTATGTAAAATGATCTCATCTGTCCAGAACCGAGAGAGAGAGGCCCATCTCCTGTGGTATCGTGATCATTGGACCAGGGGCCCCTAACTTAAACATACCAAATCCATGAACATAGAAACCGTATGGAGCTTCATGACAACAAGATAAATATATCAAGAAATACAAAGAGTAAGATATGACATATACTTTATACAAGAACTTCACGTTTATTTCATCCTGCAGAGGTTCTCGTATCTGTCACTTAATTGATGCGGGTCAGCAGATGATGAGATAACATGTCCCAGGCAGGTTGACTTGATAATGTGGTCATGCTATGGTGAAGAAAATGTTGGGGGTGTCAAAGTTTCCCTGATGGGGCAGGCATAGCCAGGAGCTCTACTCCCTCAGTTGTTGGATATGGCTGAATTCCTGTCCTAACTCCCTGCTTGGGAGAAAAAAATAAGTTGATGGTGAACAGACAATATCCCATGGTCTGTCTCAAGTTCATTTGTAAATCTATGAATCTAAAAATGTTCATCTCTTACTCCCTACTCTGCTTCAGGTCCTATAACGTAGACATATAGACATTGAATGGCTCTGTGGTCCAGAGTTGTGTTGTATGTCCCATTTCTATATTTCCTTGGGGATTTGACATAAAAGACTCTACAATAGTGAATAGAGAAACAATAATCGTCAATATTTGTACTTTCTAAAATGTGTAAAATATTAGGCTTCGTGTACGACAGTTCTGCTTATACTTTTAGTATTATTGCCATTATTCATTAATTTGTTTGTGCAAAAACTTTTTATTCATGTACAGTGAAAGCTGTTATTGGAAAAGAACCTGTTTTCCTGTAACATGGAAGAGTTAGCAGGGAAGCTCTGTTAGGGCTTTTCTCAGAAATCACAATCAAAACCACAGACAGACAGGCAGGCAGGGTATTTGAAGGCAGGCAGGGTATTTGAAGGTAGGCAGGGTATTTGAAGACAAATCTGGACTAAAACTAAAAACATGGGAATACATGGAAACATGTACATCTCAGTAATGCTCTGTATACAGGTAGTGATTACACTGTCCACAACGCAGACACAGGTGCAAGTGATGATAAACGGGGAGTCTGGGCAGAGTTGGAGCCAATCCAAGGGTGAACTTTCCATGACAATAGAGTTCATACTGTATACTGTAGGTCAAAACATCTGCAAAAATCCATCACTATTTAAAATCAAGATGGAATAAAGAAAAAAAATGACTAGAGAGTTTCAAGTTCCTGTTTTCATGTCTTGCTCAGTAAAGCAATGAGCTTGTACTCCCAGAACAATGACCATGCACAAAAATAGATTATTGATTTTTGATCATCCTCACGGTGACATTAAACTCCGAGCCTGTCTGAGGAAATTTCAAATGCAATTTATTCGAAAATGTCATGATCCATTTTTTCCC
Source organism: Sternarchorhynchus goeldii (assembly GCA_028565775.1). Lineage (NCBI taxonomy): Eukaryota > Metazoa > Chordata > Actinopteri > Gymnotiformes > Apteronotidae > Sternarchorhynchus > Sternarchorhynchus goeldii. The sequence continues at coordinate 830,751 of JAOXYF010000012.1, forward strand.
TCTCCAAGAGAAAGGAAATATTACTGCACATTTGAAAAGCATAAATAGGTCACTGCTCAAGACCTTTATTCTGAATGACAATAATAAAATCTTTAAGGAAGGAAGAGCAATGGTGCAAAGCACCTGGAAAAGACGTGTGGACAGGACACCACAATGTGTACTACTCATACACTTCTATATTTATTCAAAGATTGATTCCCAATCTCTGTGAATATATATTGTGCAGTGCTGTTTGAGAATGTAGTGGTCATAGGAAAATGAATACAAATATAAATCAATCCACTCTGTCAAAGGGAACCTCTTACAGTCATCCCTAAGGAGCTGGTAGTCTTCAGCACACTGTATTTGAAGTTTTGCGGTTCACAACCCTCAGACAGAATTAGAACTCTGTCTTTTTTTAATCCTCTTGACAAATCAGTGATCTGTAGGGTAAAGACCCACCTGTTCATTCTGCCACCCACCCTCTGTCCACGGTGCTCAGTCTCTGCTTCTAGAGTTTAAGAAGGAAAGCAGATGTGTCCAGGAAACATTATGCTCCACCCCACAATGCTTTGGACTTGCATATATGTGATATATAGTTACATTATGAGATTACTTTCTCTGGACATGGCAGTTCTTCACTACTAATGATAATTCTATATAGATCGCCATTAAGGTACATAGAAAAATGATTTGCTGTTTGCTGTTGTCGTGGTTACACTGTGCTATTTATTCACAATTTTGTCATAGTGGCATGGGTATGCAGCTTTTATCCACTGCCTTTCTTCCCAGGTTATGAGTCCTAGGGAACAGTGGTTTGACTGAGCAAAAAGAAACAAAACCCCCTTTTTTAAATGATAGAAACAAGAATCGAAGCTTTAACAAGAAGTGAGGCCCTCATGTGTCAGCACTGGCTTCATTGCTTATAAATGAAGAGTGTCATACTGATGGATTAACAGAGTCAAACAGACTAGCATAAAGATGATGGCTTCTTCTGGAAACCTCATATATCTGTTTGATCAGGAATATTATTTAATTTAAAAGAAGAAAAGAAGTAGATTTAACCCCAAAAGCAGCTTCTTTTGCACTAATATATACAGTATATATAAGATAAGGTAATCCTTTATTAGTCCCACAGTGGGGAAATTTACATTATTGTAACAGCAAGGGATAGCGATTCACTCAGTACAAAAAAAAAATGCGCTATCACTAATTGCTCTCCTACAACTTCAGAAAACTTTTTCTTGGACAGATGATGAAGGACGTATATCAAATGTAAAGGAGTTCCATCTTCTTTATATATTCTATATAGAGACACACACAATAAACACTGTATGAGCTCTGACTGTATCATGTTATGATTGTTGGTTTCAGAGGTCCGACATGGCATTTCCATAGTTTCCAGTCTTTTATCTACTCCAGTCTACTGAACATCTCTGGAGTTTTTTTTTTATTGCACAGAGAATGGTGCAATAAAACATGCAATGGGTAGCAGTTCTTCAAATTAATGAGAAAGGTCAGAAAGTAACGGGAGGAGCCATTTTACATAACCAAAAAACCACCAGTGCTCACACAGCAACTCCAAGAAGGGCATCTCAGACCACACGATGCAGCAAACCTTGAGATGAACAGGCTGCAGCAACAGACAAGGAACAGACAAGGCTTCAACTAAGAGCCAAAGGATGAGGCTACACTGGACGTGGCCACGTAAGCACCAAAATTTGCCAGATGAAGACTAGAGACTAAAACACTTCCTGATCTGACCAGTGGTGATTTTTATGAAAACAGGCAGATGGCAGGGTTTTTGGTAAACAGCATGAAACCATGGATCCATCCTGTCTTGGGTCCCAGCTACAAGCTGCTGCTTTGGGAAATATGCTTTGGCACATGTTAGACATTTTGACACAAACCGGGCATCAACTGAATGCTGCAATATAGCTAAGCATCATTGCTGAGAAGGTGCATACCCTTATGGTTATTTTCCTTTTTCAAATAGATACTATCACCAAAATAATACATATATTTACATGCATTTAACAGTACTGCATGACAAAGTATTTCTGGAGCGCACACACGGCATATTGTAGAATCCATGTCCACACCAATTCACACCAAGAGCACATTTTATGAAGAAGCCACAACACTCTACAAGATTAGAACACCAAATTTAACTGGCAACTCAGTTTATATACTCAGTTTATATATGCAATCCACATGAAGTCCATGGAACCATCCTCTGTTGGGTCCAAACTGTGTTACTACTGTAGCTGGGGTAAAAATGGCACAATCAGACTGAAATTTCTACCTTCACTGCATAAATATAGTGAAATAAACAATAAACAAATGTACTGAAATAAACAATAAACAAATGCAAGCTAAACATTATGACAGTAACTGGAAAAGAACAGCAGCTAATAACAGTTCTTTTGGTGCTTGTATGACTGGTTCTTGCAACCACTGCTGCTCCACTATGGAGGACAAAATGTGACAAAAAAACCCATATAAAACTGTAAATAAATAAATGAATAAATGTATGCAGAAACATTTTAATAAATGTTATATTTGTGTTATATTTTTAAAATGTGTCAAAATCATAAATAAATGTGGCATAAAATGCATAAATAAATTAATAAATGTGTTCTTGTGAGCAGAACTGATAAATTTGTATTTTATTTATTTATGATTTTACTTATTTCTAGATTTATTTATTTAAGGATCTCTTGCTCCAGTCCATGTTAACAAGGTGGGCGACAATAATGTAATTCTAAGGAGTCACTGGTCAAATGTGGGCAGGGCTGAAGTGCAGATCAGACCAAATGTGTCTAACCAGCATAGAATGAGTACAAACAAAGGCCTATAAGAATGAGTACAAAGAAAAAGCAAATCCAACCAACATGGTGAATCGCAGACTTTCTCAGGTTCAGTGATATATCACGGATCAAGTCAACGACAGATCGACATTATTTATCAGCTCATTTCTCCAGCTCAGAAATAGCAAAAGTGGCAGAGTAGCTGTGAAACTTCTTCTGCTGTAACATGGACTTAAGGTGCTAATGTGATTCAAATACTCAAAGAAGCAAGAACTGTTGAACACACTTATTCCTATATTATTACCCAATAGTGTGCTGGTTTAGCTTACTTCATTAGCATAGTGAAAAAAAGAAATGAAGACATAAATAAATGTATAAATAAATAAATACATGAAATAAATGCAGAAATATATAAAAATATAAACACATTGATCACTTTTCGCCCTCCATACTCCATACTGGCGGCATCTTCATGCCAGTGCTCCTCATGGCAGCTGCGACCGCTGCCTGTATCCTGGCATCATGCTGTTGAAGTGTTATAGTGCGACACACACACACTGCAAGGAATGGCAGACTGCGCTGCAGGACCCCGCCCCCACGCACATCTGGTTTATCCTGGACTCAGTGTGCGCTGCAGGACCCCGCCCCCACGCCTGTCTGGATTATTCTGGACTCAGTGTGCGCTGGAGGACCCTGCCCCCACGCCTGTCTGGATTATTCTGGACTCAGTGTGCGCTGCAGGACCCTGCCCCCACATGCGTCTGGATTATCCTGGACTCAGTGTGCGTTACAGGACCCCGCCCCCACGTGCGTCTGGATTATTCTGGACTCAGTGTGCGTTACAGGACCCCGCCCCCACGTGCGTCTGGATTATTCTGGACTCAGTGTGCGCTGCAGGACCCCGCCCCCAAGTGTGTCTGGTTTATCCTGGACTCAGCGCAGCGGATGGCTGCCCTCACCACTCTCACACTGTCGGGTCTGGTGTGGGAGTCCTGCTCCTAAACGCTTGTTGCAGATCTTGGACAGCCATCTGCTCTGGCAACCTTATCTGCAGATGAGACACAGCAGAGTGGACAGCGGGTTCCCCTAACACAGGAGTCTGCGGCTTGGCTATAGTCTCCTTCTTATGACACATGAGGTATTATATTATATTATTATATTATGCACAGGAAGCTGATGAACTTTTTCTTGTCATTATATCTTTTCTTCTTGCAATGTCTTCAGCTTCGAATAAAGGATCTAATAAACATTGTTCCAACTGGTCCTCATAAGGAACAAGTGCACTCAGTGACCTGTGAGATTGGCAAGGTTCAGAGTCTCAGAGCTTGAAACAAATGGACACATCTCTGTAAAGGCATGATACTTAGAAGTAGTTTTCTCTCATATATACACCTCATATATAGCAGGAGTCCACTACCAAAAACTGAAAAATTGGGCAGTGACCTTATTACAAACAGCTGAAAATTTACAAATACTTGTATCTGTAAAATCCTAAGATGCAATTAAAAACACAAAAAACACAAATGTATTGAAATATGTATGCAACAAAAAAACTGGCCTCTAAAGTTAAATGGTAAATATCATCCCTACCACTTGTGGCTTTACAGTCATCTTTGTATTGTTAAGTGAGAGAATGCTTTCAAGACTTTCCAAGGCCTGGCGTTCCACAGCTGTTCTCTTCAATATTTAAAGACTAACGTGATCTTTAGAAATTGTCTTGAGCAGTGAAGCGGTGCCACAGCGAATCACAACTGTTTCCACTTCTTTCATCCATGTTTGATGAAGGGGGCCATGGTTCTCCGGGAGCTTGCAAACGCAGCCGTGCCTGGGAGCAGAACGTCAGCTCAGCGACCAGCAAACACGCAGTGCGGATGCCCAGCTCATCCCATACTTACATCTCACTTTGAACACAGGATGCATGTAACTGTTGGGGTTGGAGGGTCAGAGCCTGCTGACTGTTTGATTTATTATGTATTAATGTCTTTAAATAAATGAAATTAATGCATTGAGATCCTCTTCTTGCTCGGACCTCGTTAACAGTAGTGACCTTGAGGTTTGCTGAGCCTGTCATTTATGACAAAAGGGGCTGACTAGCTCATTCTGTGCAATAAAGGCATAATATGACTGATCACTGTATTAAAAACATCAATTTCAATTAAAATTGATCACTTATGGTGCTACAAGACACCTGGTCGAACTCAGTAACTCAAACTGTCAAGGAAGGCTGATGATATGCTTATCAGTTTAGCCAGATTATAGGACCAATGGACCCTGGAGCACAAATCTCTCTCTCTCTTAGAGACACATACACATGCACATACACACACACACACACACACACACACACACACACACATTAACACACACATGTCCAAGCCTACATTTTTGAACCACTCACACATGACATGTAATTCATCTCTGAGGAACATGGTGGATCCAGTGAAAGCAGTGATAAGTGCTAAATGTTTACAGTGATAGTGATTGCACTCAAATGACACTCTAAAGTATAACAGCACATCAGACAAGTGTAGGTCTGTATAGGTGACAGTTATATGAAGTACATTTGATTTTAAATAAATGCAGTGAAGTCATTAATGGGATGCAGACCGCAGTGAGTCTGAGTCACAGCAGCAAATGCATAGCTAATAATAAAAAACTGTGGGTTCTTGGTGGTCCAGGGCCACGGTGCACATGTGCTAACAATCTGGTATAACAGGTCAGATAGAAATGCACTTTATTAAGATGGATTTGAGTATTTGATGCCAGATTCAAATGTACTTTGAATCCAGCTGGCAAAAGTATTTCATGTGGCTCTTGGGAATTTTGACAGCAGGAAATTTTCTTAATGTTAAAATGTTCAAATCAAATATGCAGATACATTGGATCTGAGCTGCCTAGATTAAGAAAGGCAAAGTGGCCCAAATCTTAATCTGAAAATATTCTCATTGCTTAAGGAAAAAATCAGGTTTGTGTCACATGTGGGCTAGTAAATCGAATTTGGCCCAGGTCTACCTTGTAGCGTCAATGTAGCTTCAGTGATGTCTAGAGCAGAAAATGCCTGATTCCTTAATTCAGACTCAACACACGCACACAAATAGCTGACAATTAATTCAAACCTTCAGGGAAAGTCTGATAGCATACTCACAATACTGAACTCAACAGGTGCTTCAGATATGACGTCAGACGGACACGTTAGGCCGAGCAGCATGTACACGCGCTGTCCCCTCAAGGGAATTACATGTTTTCTTGTCAGACAATAGAACTTGAACCAGACATTCGACGGCAGAAAATGCTCCTCAATCTGCAAGCGACTGTTTACTCACAAACATCTCAGGAAACGCCGAAGCCCACGAGGCAGTTGTATAAATCTGATTGTCTTTAAGCCTACGGAGTGAAACTAGCCGCCTCTGCATTATTTATGACAAAATAAAACTCATTAAAGCAGGGGGCGGGAGTACGTGTGGGAGAATCATTGTTTACTTATCTGCAAATATAGCATCTTTGCTGTAACGATGGTCAGCGTATAATCGGTTCAGAGTAGTGATGCTTGCAGCAGGCTCTTACTGTATTGTTTCGCCTTGGTTCTATTGTCTGGTTTATGCATTTCCATATAAACTGCGTGGCTGGCGTACAGCAGATGGTAAGTTAAACATTTGAAATTAATGTTTTGCATCGGAGTTTCCCCCATCTTATGTCTATGACATTCCTCATTTTAAAGAAGACAGTGGATTCCTTTAAACTGCTAGTTGTGCTCTCTGTGTGAAAATTCAACGTCTTAGTGCGTCAAGCAACAAAACGCACGTTGACTATCAACTGGCGCGGAAATGATAGATGTGCTTCTGAGACACGACAGGTTCGTGTGAGTCTACATAATTTTTGGATTCTAAAATTTTGTTACAGAGACATAAGACATTTGTCCAAAGACAGTAATTTGTATTATTTGTTGGATCAGGAGGACGTGCTGAGTAAACTAACTATCGGATATACCACATCTAAACAATTTTCGCATAGCCTTTTTTCCATTAGGCCTTTCAGTATAATTACCAATTTTCCTTTACATGTCGTAACGCCTTTCTTGGAAAATCACAATCAAACGTTCTGAAATGTTCATTTCGACTGTATAACCAAACATCCAAAAAGCTTAGAAGTTGTTTCCAAGTTGCAGTTTATAATGCGATAGTCCACGTTCTGTGAAAGACTGGCATACTATACGTCGAGGTGTGTTGGCGCCACCAAGAGGATCCTTCTTCAGTTACCATAAAACATTGGTTCAGCAGACATTAGCGTGAGTACTTTGAATGAAACAAAATAACATTCAACATGTTAATAGGCTAAAAGCAGGCGTCACAATTTAGTAATTTAATCTCATTTCAAATAAAAACGCCTACAGTGTTTGCTCGTCATGGAACGGTAATTGGCCGCAGTGAAACAAATCTCTGAATAATACCACGCAAATATTATATACTTAAAATATCACGTCTTAGAAACATTTGGTCGCCGAAAGGATTTATACCGACATGTGTTTTTTTCCTCAAAGGTGCACTGTAACCTAATTAAGTTTTCTGGAACTCAAAGCAGAAAATTGCTTTTTGCTCAGGAAAGAGAACGTTCAACAGCGCTATAAATGTAGAGTTGTCTTTCTGAAAAGCTTTTATCTGCTTTTGTCCGAATAACGTGTTTTGTCATAGTTGTGATAGTCGAAGAACAAACAACGCGCTTTCAAACGTGATAATACGGTATTTGTCCGTCTGCGGGGAAGAAAATGTAACAAATTTGTGAAATGCAATCACTGGGGGATAGATGTGTCCCGCTGGCAAGTAACGTCAATAAAGTATTTTCAATGCAATTACACAGTTTCCATCAGAAATGACATGGTACTCATTTATTCATTTCAAAACTTGAAAACATTGTTAGTAAGTTATCCGTTAATGCATCAACTTAAAAATAAAGGTGGGCTGATACTTTCCTTTGGGAGATTGTTTTTGAAGGGATACATCTGAATACTACAGTCTGTTTTTCACTTGCAGTCGGTTTGCTCCCATTTTTCCTCCAAGTTTCAGTAAAAAAGACAAGTTATGCGCATGCCTCTTTATTTCTCGGAGTACCGAGGTAATCTATAGTCAGATACATATACAGCGTTGTTGAAATGTCAGAGAACATTTCAGCCTCTGTGCATAAGACCGATTAACTATTCGACTGCATATCTGTCCCTTCATGCATATTTAAACCTGGTCCTAGCCTACCTGCCGAAGTAGTAATAATTATTCGTAGCTGACCACCGGTATCCACGAAACAGCTCTCGCTTGTGTTCGCAGACAGATACGCGTTCTATGTGGGGTTGTGTCACGAGTCCTGCGACGATGTTGGTGTTGAACTTTCAAGTTCAAGTTATCTTTGCTTATCCTGTAATAGGTATTAGCAGGATTCCTATTCCGACACAAGCAACTGTCTTTAACCACCGCCCACTAGGTTAAGGGTTTGAAATCTGCACAATAAGACATGAGATACAATGGATGTGCAGATATAAAAAAAACCCTAAAAACTACTATTATTATAAATAATTAATAGCAAAGGGGTTGATGTATTCAACTTACAGCATTTCTTCAGTGCATGGATGGAGGAAATAGATATAACATTGTGACTATATTCTATAAGCAGCCCGTGTATACACACAAGCTACTAGAGCTAACTGACAATGCTAATTAACAAATGCGACTGACTTTAATTAGCTATTAATACTGAGCTATTTAATTACATGTACTTTAATTAACAGTTTCTTCTTGGTCTTTGCAAGCATTGTTTAACTGATCAATTTAAAGCTGCGCCACCCTACCCACCCACTTCAGTTTACCGTTCAGATTATTAGCAGTTGGAAGGGGAGCGGGTGCAGGGGAGGCTAGCATGTGAAACTCCAAAAAACATTTAAAAAAAATTAGAAAATATAAACAGAATCTCACAAGTGCAGAAATGAAACTGACCATGATTTAAGTATTAATTAAGAGCAGATTTTTATTGACAGGTTTGCCAAATATACACAATATTATATGAGTCTATTATTGTTATATATCTCATTTTACAAAAGCTGCAATTAGTTCAGGACAGGGTTAAAGGAGTATGTGATCTCATTGCTTACTGCTTTCTGACTAGTCCAGTATTAAACACATACTGGTTTAGCCAGACCCAATGCTCGTTACAGTCCATTCTTGGATTTGTTTCAGGATTCTGGCATGCAGAGCAGCACAGCCCTCACAAAACCACTCGGGTATAGTAAGAAGTATAGTAAGATACTGAATCCTATGTTTTCTCCGCAGATCCCTGTTGATTCATGGCTTCGTGGGTTTGTTTATTTAAGATACCTTTGAGCATTTAACATGTTCAATCAGAATATACTGAAAATAACCAGCATATTCCAGGAGAGAAATGTATAAGGAATAGTTAACATATCCCTCATATTCAAATGTACCCTGACTCTTTTTGTAAGAATACAAACAACAAAAAAAAACTCTCTTACTTGCTACAGGGGAAAATGAGATCAAAACCACTTGACTAAGTGCTTTAAATGAGAATTTTCTAGCATCTCTAGGTATAAGATTCCTTTGCAGTTACTTCAGATTCACATGTTCCTAGGTTAAAATCCAGAAGAGCAAATAATTAAAGTGCCTTGAGAGATGCAAACTCTCAGGTGCAAAAAAAAGGAAAAAATTAAAAGGAGAAAAAGATCAAACAATAAAAATATTATCCAAAGCAAATGATAGCAGACTGGATTAGTTCACAGCAGGCTGGCTGATGCTTTACATCATACAGTATTTCATCTTTACATCATACAGTATTACATCTTTCTTCAGTACAGGAATGAGAAAGAATCATTAGTCATTATGGTATAATAAGGTCACTACACCCCTAACCAGCTC
>JAOXYF010000012.1:840550-857607 GCA_028565775.1 Sternarchorhynchus goeldii
TCTCGCCATTGAAAGCGCTTATTTTTAGGAACTCACTAACCATAACCAGCTAATCTTCGAGCACTGAAATCTGAACCAGAATGTCAGAAGGGACTCGCATTAACTGACTGTGCTACAGAACAAATGGTGGCTATAACTGGCTTTATCTGGCCGAGGGCTGTAAGAGAAATGCAGTATGTAAAAGCCCGTTTGTTTCCAGTTCTTGCATATCCTGATGTTTTATCGAGCGTTTTGTTGTCCCCATGACATGACTGTGTTCCTGAGCGTCAGCCGGCGAATCAGACACGCAGGATCTTTCGACTTTGCCCAAAGACATGAGATAGCGTTTCTTTTTTTGTTGTTGATGTTGATTTCAGCGGCTGGGCTTTCTTCTGTGGACAAACACTGAGGACGCCTATTCGAAGGGCTCAAATGATCAAGAATGTTGAAGGAGAATTTCATATGAGCCCAGCGGCAGTCTTTCAGCATAAGCCAAGGTTATAAGACACTACATACATGCTACAACAAACACATGAAGGGTCATAAGACACATACGTACTACACATGAAGGGTCATAAGACACATATGTACTACACATGCTACAGTAAAAACATGGAAGGTAGTAACAGACTACATACATGCTACAGCAAAAACATGGAAGGCAACGCATGAAAAGAAACATCTTCCTGAAATTCTGCAATAAATTCCGAGTAAAATAAGTTTGTGTGTAACTGATTAGTGCTGAAATATGTAATTCCAATTATTTTTAAGCACATCTGAATGTACGGTAAGTATGTGATATAAAATAATGAGATGAACAAATCTTGTAATGCCCCTGAATAAATCTAAAAGCTTACTAAACTAATTACAATGTAAAGTTAGGAGCGCTAATAAATAACATAAGTAAAAAGATTGAAAATATTTCGAACAAGACTAGAAATGAAAATTTAACATTAACAAAATGACATTAAACACATGCATTGAGACTACTGATGTAAAACGACCAAAAATTCTGAGAAAATCCTCAAGTTGGTTTTGAGATAAAATAATGTCTTCATTAGTTCATTACTTTGCAAGTGGTTTTTCCCCTCTCCTGTATTTTTTCCTGTTTTTGTCTATGGCTTTATGATCACGGTCAATATCTCGTTAACATCCAGTTCCTTACTGAAGTCAGTACTATCGATGTACTGAAAATACCGCTTCATTCTGTACAATTACACTCGAAGCAAGAAAGAAACTTTTCCAGCTGATACAGCGTTATCAGAAACACCCTCCTAGACCAGACGGGACGAGGACGAACTAACTTATGCTAGTGACAGACCTCCTGAACACACTCATTCTTCAGCATTACTTGATACTTTTAGGATTTGCAGTCATTTGTTCATCTCTTCCACACTCATCTGAAACAGCTGTCACGTCATCGCTTCGGCATATTGCATCAGTTAATCACAAAGCATAAGTAATATTATATTTACACAGAAAAATTCATGTAGGTTTAGATCATTCAAAGTCACGCATTTAAAAATCACAAAACATACCATCAACAGGTTTCAAACCACAGGCAGGGTTGTTTTGGCAGCAAATATTGACAAATATGTACTCACAAATCCTTGTCTACATAACAAAGCCACTTAAAACAATAATACGTCTATTGAAAGAAAAAAAAAATATTACCTTCTTTCATGTTTCTGAGAATACAAGCTATTGTGTATAGCTGTAAAACAGAGATGTTAAAACAGTGTACAAAGTGTAATAGATACATTTGTTTCTCCTTTTGCCAGGATGAATACATGACAATGGAACCAGTTTACCTGAGTAAAACACAGAACTGTATGTAGCTGTTAAAACAGACCAAGCACATGGGTCAGACAAAAGTTTTTACATAGGTTACTTCACTGTTATCATGGGCGATGCAGAGCACAGGGCCTGGAGAAGGCGTGGCTTGGGTGGCGCAAACCCCTCCCAAATCCGATGCTTATGATATTCCTCGGCGTTTAGGGGAGTGTCGCTACGGATGGAACCCCGAGGAGACTCCTTGAGTCCTCAAGAATCTGCTGCAGGACCTTCAGCAGGTTCCTCAGGCCATAGACATAGCCAAGGTCGGCGACCTCGCTAGAGAACACATGGGCGAAATCGATCATTCTCACCTCCACCTGGGCTGGCGGTGCCGGGGTCGCCTCCACCGCTTCCTCCCGTATCCCGCTTTCCGCCTCAGGGCAGCTGGGGCCTCCGGCGTGGTTGCCGTTGGGCCGGCGGGCAGTGGGCGCCCAGCCGCTGTTGCCTTGCTCGGCCCGGTGGTGACTCCGCCCACAGCCCTTCGTGTGCAGGGAGTACATGGTGGAGAGGCTGTGGTCAATGTCGTTGTTGTTGTACTCCAGCACGCCGTCGGGCGGCTGGAGAGTCTGGCCGCGGGTCTCCTGCACAGCCGGTGGCGGGCTAGGGTCACCGTCGTACACGAACAGGAGGGAGCTGGCGAAAAAGTTCAGCTGCCTCTGGCCTTCGAACCACTGGAGGATCTTCTGCACCTTGACGATGCTGGCAGTGATGGCATCTTTGCGCAGGACTTTTCCATTGTAGAAGAATTTGGACAGTCCTGTAATGAGGGGAGGTAGCTGGTCACGGGAGATACCTTACGGAGAAGAAACCTACACTTCTGAATTTGGGTCAAAACACATGGCTCAACAGCCTCAGGCCTGAAAGATGTCTGCTAGGTGGTCATAGCTAAAAAAAAAAAATCTACATGCTTAAAAAATTCTGGGCTGCCTTAAGGCATCAGGAAACCAAACAGAATTCTCAAGAAAAAGAAATTTACAAGAAATTTGTATGCCATGCTTAAACACATGCAAATCATACCGTCTTTGATGGTGTCCTTCACAAGGCTTCTTCCGTAATGTTGATCATATGTATCAAAGCTGTCCAAGACTACATTGTACACCTAGGAGATGACGGGAAACAAATGGGAACAAGACATTTGTGGCTCTAATTTTTTAAAAGAGGTCATGGTCTCCCTCTGCTGGAGATAAAAAGCCATTACACTAATTACAACAGTAAATGAATCAGCAAGCAGGGAAAACGTAATTCCAGCTAGACATCTGGGAACGAGAGGATGAGCCAATTTAATGCTTGTGCCATGTAAATCTGGATCTATTTTGAGAGGCAACACAAATTCTGGTCTCTTAATCTGGAGCACCTTTATCGACATAATTGCCAGTAATTGCTCATTTTTTCGTTTAGTTAAGTCTAGTCGACTGAGACAGGCAGACGGATGAAGCCTCCCCTTTTTCCATGCTGCTTGCCAGAGAACTGAACACCAGGGAAAGTAAGGCACTCCAACACGTGTCCTCAGATGCAACCACACCCTTCCGTCTGCCCTCGCATTACACCACCCTCCTTTCACTCGTCAGGGATCCGAGGAGCTGCACACCATGTTTGTTTTGCCAGCAGGGCACCGTTCCTTCGTAAGACTTTGTGCAGTGCTGATTACGACAGTAGGGTTTACTTGTGAGTGGGAGCTCGACAAAGCATGTTCCACATTCAGATTTGGAGAGGAAGCCTTACGAAAGGCGAACAGAAGCGATCGGCGCTGCTCAATCAGGACATACCCCCGGTAAACCAACGTCTGCCTCACACGACTGCGGCTTGTTGAACAAGAAGTGTAGCCTGGAGCAAACGCTCCCTCTTGAGACGTTAAACAACTCTCGTTCCCTGTCGCGCATGACTGCTTAGGTGTGTTGTGTAAACCTCACGAAGGCTGATGGAGATATGGGTTTAGGAGTGTCCGAACAGACTCAAGGGAGAGACAGGGACATGTCTTCTAGGCCAAACTGAACGATAAGCTCATCCTGTGTAGCTGATAACACGGGCATCTGGCTTACTTCACTCACTCACACGCACAAACAAAAATGACCAATCTGGCTGTAGCACTAGAATCACACTGGAAAAATTGTATTCCCAAAAACATTTGTTTACAAGAAGATGCATCCTTTTTTTTGGTCTGTATATATTCAGCAAATGACATTTAAGTTAAAACAGCTCATTTTTTGAGAGTATTATAAACCACAAGTAGTTTATAATCTTACTTTAAAAAAGAAGAGAAAAATATAAGTATTCATTCATTCATTCATTTTGTACTTCAGAATTGAGCTTTTCACAGTGAAGAGCAAAAGGTCAGTTTTCAAATCTGTAAAATATATAATTCACTTTCAGTATATTAAACTAAATTTCAGATGCACTGAACATACCAATTTCAAGCAAAACCAAACAGAAACAAAATAACTAACTATGAGTGCATACATATATTGCATCTGTCTGCTGAGAAATTTTAAGTAGCTTTTTTAAAAAATAAAAAATAAATTCTGCGAATACCCTGTTTTGTCCCAAGCATTTTAAAAATGTATGAAACTCTCACTTCTGAACCCTTTGATGTTTAACAAATATAGCAAAATATGAATTAGAAACTGAGTGAAGAACAAGTCATTCACTAACAGCCAGGCAGCATCAGTAGTAAGTACTGAATCCAGTCTGGATGCTGATAGGTTAAGACCGCTATTAATAACCTAACAGTAATAAATGAACAACTGTTCAGAAGTTTTGCCCCAATAGTGAGCTTGCAATTCAGTATAGTAACACACCCAGTAACCGCCCATCGGGTTCTCCATGTACTCTCTGGATCTTTTAGAGAATCGAGCACGTCAACTACAAAACCAAAATACTGGAGGCTATGATGGGCCATCTCAGCAGACACCCTGGGCATGCTGCCTGTTGGGACTGCATGGTTCAGGCCGTTTATGTGCTATGGTAAAGGACGCTCCTCTTAGCTTGGTGTGTTCTCTGATCTAACGAGTTAAATCAGCAGCTATCTCTATCTGGTCCTTCACTGAACTGAATCAAATGTGTCTGAGCAGGACAGGTATGAGGAACATCAAAACGTTCCACCAAAATAAACCCTGAAGCAAACGCGAGACTGCGGGCGAAAACTTGTCGGGTGTCGGATGACCCAGTGTCGTTCATCAGAATGCAATACTGAAATTTCAGATTAAATTCAGATCAAAAAATTTATTTCGACTGAACTTCTGGGTATGTCAAGTGATTTCGGAATAGTATCTTCACCGACTGACTCACCCTCATCCCGAGGACCAGGAAGCCGATCTCCTCCATCAGCGGGTACTTCCGGATCTGCTGCTCCCGCTTCTCCTGCGAGGCGAAGGGGTCGTAGCTCCGTTGGCCTATCTTCACGTCCATGATGCACGGCTTCCGGAACCGACGCGTCACGTCCTCCAGCTTCAGGTACAGCTCTGTTCACACACACAGACCATGCTGTCACCATAGGCACCCAGCAGCCTCTGACCAGGCCCCAAGTGCACAAGGGCAGGCTTGCACGACACCTGCGTTTCACACTCGTCTCCTCGTGCTTCTCTGGTGACTGGAGCCAGAGGCAGCAGAGGGTAGGAATGCTAACAGGGCTGAACGATCGGGAAGAAAATATCTAACTGTGATTTTTCTAACAGGTACAGAAACTGCAAATTAAGGTGTGATTATAAACTAAATTCTACAGGTTAATAGTGTCAAATACTGTCTACAATGGGTAATTACAAATATATTGTCTTGCTTGAATATTAATCAGATAAAATGATAGCAGTTGCTAAAACTGAGGTAGTTGCTATAGCAATGTTATACAACTAGTACAAATAATCATGCTATCCTAATAAAAAAAATGTACAACAGTACACAAAACTTATAAATATTTAGAATCTTGTCAACATTTTAATATTCAGAATTTAAAATCATGTTTCTTGTGAACACTGCATTCTTCATTCTTGTTGAGGTACATGAATGTTTAGTCCTAAAAGAAAACAATTATCTACACACTGCTCTCCTGAGGGTTCTACCATTCTCTCTGAAGTTTCACGTTACTACTCAAACCCGAGAGATAACGGAGTTTACAATGGGGTCTGCTGGTGGGTGTACCACAAGGACCAAGTCTTGGCACCTGTGGGACTGTCAGGAGAACACCAGGTCCCGAAGTACTTTGGCAGATGCTGTTGCAGCTCAAGTAGGCAAGGATCCCGGCAGTCCTCAGCATATACCTGCACCAGAAACATAGGTCAAAGCACCAGGGCAGGCACACAGTGGGCAGACAGAGAGACTTTCATTTGGTGAACGAAATGTGCGGTTGTTTCACTGCCTCCATTTCCCACCAACGTGGGCGGCTCCCACCCACAGCAAGCACTATAAGTTACAGAACTCAACACTGGGTGGAGGAGGGGAGCCTCAGAATAATGGACTCTTAATTCAATACTCCCACTGTTCGGAGCACGCCGAATGTTTCCTGATTAAACAGCTTCCTTCAGGGAGAAGAGGCATGAGGAAATCCCAGCGGGCAGGGAAAGAGTCAGCCAAGATCTACTGCGAGTTTAACGCCATCCCCTAGCGAGCCAGACATCTCCCCACGAAAGACGAACGGCATCCCTGGCTTCCAGCTGGATGCAGTTCTGAGCACGCCCACTGGGCAGCTGAAGCGGACTAAACGAACTCACCCGGGGCGGCTCGGGACTCAGCGACTCTCGGCTGTTCCTCAAGAGCCTGCTCGGGTCGGGGAGGAACGCCAAGCCTACCGATCCATCGCTTAGCTCTATTAATACTAATGAGGCCCCAGCGGCGCCTCTGGGAAGCTAATCTCCAGCTCTTATAAATATTACTTTCTCATGCAAGAAAACAGCCCACCGAAAAAAACATCCATACACGTAATGGAAGTGGAAATTTGACCTATTAATGACTTGTAACTGGTAATTAAGAACCATTAAGTAGCACTTGAGTCATTAATGTTAATTAAGCACATGGCAGACATGGCACTGAGTGGGAGGGCTTACCATGCTGTAGAACTGCATTTCTCTGGGTCCTCTAGGAGGAGGCTGCAGCTGCTTCAGGACTGTGCCGTCAGGATGCTGAAGTATACCTTAGATCGAACAAAACAACAGTACTAGAGCGTCATAACACAGAGTGCAAGAACTCTTACCTTATAGAGTTCTGAAGCTGCAATTCCATCATAGCCATTGCAAGTGCTACATATGTTGACCACTACCATCAGTACCAAGTCATCTTGACTTTCAGAACATCCACAAAACCAGTTTTTTTAGAGTGAACTATGGCTGTTCTCTACTGTTCATTGAACCCTTACACCTTTTGTTATAACAGATGTTATAACATGTATTATGAAACTTATATGATGATGTTGTACATTATATGATCTTTAAAATATTTGTGATACAAACCAAGCATCACAACATTTGCGCAACACTGCCTGATGCCTTAGTAATTCTGTGTAATAACTTCCCATGAGTCATAGGGTTAGTGGCCTCAGGCACTGTAGACAGGTGCCAATTACATCAAAACATGGGTTTGTTTATTTAATACTCCAAAGATCGAGATGTCCATAGACAAAGCCAATGAAAGCCAGTGAAACAGAGAAGCAGTAATTAAGCTTAAGAACTAGACAGTGTTGGTCAAAGGAACCACACTAAGGACAGAAGTCCTTTAAGCACAAGTTTGGCTTCACCTCAACAAGTAGGTTTTTATCTTTGTTCTATCATTGTATCAGTATGTTCAAAAAACTCTCTATCCAGAAAAAAGGATAAAACGGGCAACTTATGCTCTCCATCCAAAGCACAGAGGTAGCCCTGGACACCGTAGCAGCAACTCCCCAGTGAGAAGGCTCTCAAAAGAAAAAGAAATCTAATCTACCCAATCGTTATTAATCTAACTTGAAATCACAGTGCTCTGACGTTAGTTTTGATGACTTACTTAACACAGACTATGTGCACCATAGACATGAAGAAATTTTAAGACTGTAAATGTTAAGTCAAAAGTTAAATCAAAGTCAAACTGATTAACATAGTGCTATTTACAACATGTGCTGTCAAAAAGCAGCTTTACAAATGTTTGGGTCTAGATCCATAATTTGCAGGCATTAGCAAGAAAATCCTCCCTGGCAGAAATTAAAGAAGAAACATTTGGAGGATCAACACTCAAGAAAGAACCCAATCCTCGGGCAGCCTAGTCCATGCTTTAATCACGTATCGTGCATCTAGTTCAGTATGGGTAGCAGCTTTTCCAGTGGGTCTAGAGTAGACAAGCTGTATCTGCATCCACTGGAATACATGGAGTGGAAGATGATGGCAACATCGGTTCGTCTACAGGCACTCATATCTCGCATTAGCCATTTCTAGTTGTATGAGGTGAGCTGTCCTCAAAATAATTACTGCACAGATTCATAGGCTATATGCCAGCGTTCACGCAACGGTTTGGATTTTGTCCCTGAGAGTACACAATCTTTTTAACATCTTATTTGTTACTTTCATAGTATGTAAATACAATGTAAAATACCAATCCGAAAACTGCTGTTTCTCTCAACACGTACCAATTAACTGATCATATTTAGAGTAAACGATTATCGAAGCAAGAGCTAAAGATCCCAAATAAATTAATTTAATAATGATAACTCTGTGAATGGCGTAAAGAGAGACTGACATAACGGACAGACGTCTCAAAGGTAACCATATCAGGCAAATCGTCAACTGACCTACTTTGTCAACGCCATACTTGTGGCCGGCCACCTGGTGCGAGAGTGGAACACACCCGTTCAGGTGTACGTGGGAGCCCATCTGCTGCGCGCTCCTCTCATTCGCCACTGAACCAGTTTGACACGTACTCCTGGAGACCATGGAGCGGCCGATTTCCAGTCTTTCCAGCGTTATTGATGAGTCCATGATCTGATACTGTGTTCACACTGACACTGGCGACTTGACCGTAATGGCTCGTTAAAATACAGGCTACAGTATCTACATTACGATTCACATACTGATTTTATACTTTCAAAGCGTCACCCGCAGCTCGACGCCGAACTCGACGTAACAAAACGGCTGTCAATGTCCACCTGGATGCCATCAGTCACGTCGACAAAGTCTGCAACACTGTACTAGCCGTATTAGCTAGCTAGCTTTAGCTACGCGCCTAAACGACCACCGATATGGTTTTCACATCGCAGACAGCTACCCGAGATATAGCCTGGTCAAGCTGGCCACATCCCACTTCCTTACTTCATAGATGTTTACACTCCACTCCTTTCAGTTATGAGATATTGAGCACATAATGAAAATGAGACACAACCCCGAATCATACGCCAATCCAGTTTAGTCGAGATTACTCATAGAATCGTATCGCAAACACATTTGCTAATATAGCTTGCTGTAGTTTGCTACCCTTACAGTCTACCCAACCCAGAAGTCACGTAGAGTGACGTCATATGTGACGTAGCATATTGGGAGGTCAGTATACATGTATGTGGTTATCCAAATAAATTAGATGTGCTCTTAACAGTCCATGTAACATAAATGCTCAGAATAAATTTACTTAATTACGTTCCGGGTAAGGAACGTAGACTGGTGAGAAACTAATTCAACAGATTCAAAAGTCGCATTCAAATTTTCAGACGGAAATAAACATTTGAATTTGTTTATACAGCTGATGAAGTACCCGTGCGTTCAGTTTCTCTGGAAGGTATGAGAACAACGCGTGAGAACAAGGTGCGTGTATGAGAACAACGCAGGTGACGTGTTTACTGCATTGCATGTCGTTTTCAATCACCAGACCATGACTTCATGAAATCATGTGAAATACAAAAGCATATTGAAAACATTTTCAGAGTCATACATGTCATGTAATTATTTGGTTCAGAGCTTTTTAATACTGCTATTCCTCCCCTGTAGTCGAGAATGGGGCAGGACTGGAAAGCCACACCAATTTAAAAAAAAAAAAACAGAAAAAGAAAACACTCTTATCATTTAATGATTACTGGAGGTTATAATCTTACAAACAGTCCAAAGAAGAAAATAACAAAATGTTATGTAACTTCCTATGGGACTAGATACACTGACAGTAACATATTTGAAGCCATGAGTAAGACAGGATGAGCAGTTAAAATGATTTAGAACACACGTATTACGCATTTCAAGATGTTAATCTGATCAGGAAAGGAAATAAAACAACCCTCAAAGAAACAGTGCTAGTACTAGACTGACTGTCTGGCCTAATCAAGCAATTGCAAGGCAAACGTTGCAATGCTTGGGACCAAAACCCAAAAGTTAACAAAGATAAAAGATGAATCATTCATTTACTTTTGATTGTTCAGTCACAAAAATAATAAAATTGTGAAATTATTATACAGACAAATAATAATAGTTAAATGAACACTGACCACTTATTTTGGCAACATACACCACCTAGTGGAGATCAAAGTATGCATTATCTAAGCTCTATGAAAAAATATTACATGCATGTTTTAATAACCCAATATTTAAACCTCTGTGTGTAATGCAAAACGAAAGCTTAAGAAAAGAAACACAGATACATACTTTTTCAACAAATTTTAATGAAAAATAAAAAAAAGAAAAAATAGATTCAGTATAGTTGTGTTTAACTATACAATAAAAATATCTAAAGAAAAAGTAAATCAATTGAATGAGAGACACAATAAAACTGTTTTCAATTCCTTGATTTCCCTCTATCGGGGTAACTACAGTTGTATAACTTCATGCCAATCTTAAATAGGATTTATATAACAAGAAAACACAAAGTGCCCAACACCGTCTTAGGGGGATGACCAAATGCACTAAATTAGTAACCGCTTCATATCATTTTGTGCAAAGCACAGCCCCCTCCAGAATACTAGTTCAGCTATTATAATTGGTCATTGCAGATGGTAAATGTTAACAGTACAAGGTGTTTAATAAGATAACCTAAGTACTTTTTAGATACTAGAATTTACAGTGATTTGTGACTTAAAAAATGTCCATTAAGTCTTCACATTGCATATTTTTGGGTCCATTCCCTTGCTAGTCTGTTGTATCTAAAAACAAATTAGAAGTCTTCTCAATGAAAAACATTTACATGATATGCAATTATAATAGAATTATGTTTTTAATTAAATTAGTGAACAAATGACTATGAACAACAAGAAGCAACTCAGAACATATTCCAAGTAAAATACTTACTTTTCTTTGTCTGATTTGTAGATGTGTGCTATGTCTGGAACTAGGGGGTCATCGGGATTTGGATCACATAGCAATGAGCATATGGACAATAGAACTAGAAAAAAACAAAATGAGATTAGACAAATATCACAGTTTTAATTGTGACAGTAATCAAAACTGCTGAAAATGCCTGTACCTTTTGAAACTGTTAATGCTGGGGACCACTGTGACCTCAAGATGTCCAAGCAAATACTTCCATTACTGTTTATGTTTGGATGATAAATTTTTGTTGTAAATGCTACCTGTTAAAAACAGAATTACGTTAGAACAAGGCCTTCACAGTCCCAGGCAAAAGAAAATGTAAATGCAGTTTCAGATGATCCAAGTTACCTTTGGTGGCTTGAAAGGGTAGTCTGTGGGAAAGTGGATAGTAAGAAAGAAGACCCCACCTTGGTATGGACTATCACTCTGAGAGAGAACAAAGCACAACGCTACTTTATTAACCTGGAACTGTTATAATGCATTACTGTAATATAAATAATTAATCATTAGTAATATGCTTTTGTACTTCGGGGCCGTTTTGGGGGATAGAAATGTTCACATAAGAAAAGGAAATTCCTATTTAATTTAGATCAGATTTAATTAGATTAAAATTTAAACAAATACTTACAGGTCCCATTATTGTGGCCTGCCAGTGAAACACTGTAAATTACAAGGAGAGAGGACTGTGAAGGGACATACATCTGATATAGCCTAACAATTACATTTCTTAACACATTTCAATAAACCTACAGTCATCCCCCACAGGTCCAGCAGAGCACTGTGCAGGAGGGTCCCTTTGCAAATCTTGAAGCTCCTGAAAGATAAAAATATGATAAAATTACCATTTGGAAGAAACCTAGAAAACACAATACTGGGCCTCATAATATAGCCTAGATTTTCTTTAAATATGTTGACTAATTGTTTTGCATTTTATTCTACACTCATCATCGTATGCGATAGGACAGCAGAAATTTGTAATGTAAAAGGTGTATGGGTGGACTCCTGTTACTGAGCACCACAGCACTGCCAAGTCTGTTTTTACCTGAAACCACTCACCACTCAACTATCAAGCCCTTGATGTTGGAAGACATGAAACTGCACAGTACTATGGAACTACATTACTGCAGTTGTAACATAGGTTCGCAGTGCATTACTGCAGTTGTAACATAGGCTCGCAGTGCATTACTGCAGTTGTAACGTAGATCCACAGTACATTACTGCAGTTGTAACGTAGGGCCACAGTACATTACTGCAGTTGTAACGTAGGGCCACAGTACATTACTGTCGTTTACACACCCCGGAGTATTCCCAAGTTGTCTTGCAATTTACGAGGTCGTGTTGTGGTAAACGTCACGGGAAGCTTACAAAACATTGCGCAACGTCAGAACTTCCAAACTTGTTTTGTCACACACCAAACTGACAATAGGATTGTTGCCGGTACGCTGAATGACTGTTTGGTGTTTGATAAAACAGCAGAAGCGTTGACAAACTCACACAATACACTGAACCGCCGGTTCAGACAAAGAGTACAGCGACAACTACGAATCTAAATCGAACGTGTGTTTCTAGCTGAACGTTTAGTAGAGACTTCTTGTATTAATCTGAACCAAAGATAGCTAGCTTACTGAAGTCTTTGTTTAGCATGGGCCTTCTCAAAATGGGCATGGTTGTAAGAAATGGAAAATCGTAGCTGTGGCTAGCTATAATTCAGTTAAGCCGGCCTTTTTAATTATCCGTACTTTAATTATATAAACTTTGTTTAGCTACTGTTCCTGCTATTGTGCTCTCTAAAATATCGGACGTTTCTAGCCAGCTAGCTATCTAAGACAAACTGGCAACAAATCCAAAAAAGCTAACATTAGCTAGCAACCTAAACTAAGCTAAAGCTAATAGCGAAGTAATTCTGAATGCAAGTACATCTAGCTAACCTAGCTTGTTAAGTAACGTTAGCAAATCTAGCTAGTGTCTGTGACTACCACATAATTGAGTGGTTCCTACATGATGACAAAGCACAATATTTGTCTTAACTAATGGCCTAACATATCTTTTAAATAACGAGCTATCTAAACTACACAGCCCAATGCAATATTGACTGTTACGACACATCGCTGAAATCGAGCAAAAAGGCAGAGCAGCCCAAGAACTACTCATTTAAACGAAATAGCTAGCTAGCTAAGTAAGTTAGAAAGCTAACGCGTCACTCCCATTTATACCACCAAAAATAAATAACGTCAGATTGTTGAACAATTCATATACATAAATAGCATACATCTTTCTACACTAATTCAGGATGCTAGCTAGCTAGCTTTCTCAAAATGTAGCTAGCTATGAGACATCAGAATTTGTTAAATACTGAGCAATTAACTAGCCTTAGCTGTCTAATGAAAACTTCGCTACGTAGCTAACGCTACCGATCGTAATTAAGTAGTTTGTTAGCAGGGAGGTCTATTGATTATCCTCAAAACAAATTCTTACCTTCTGTATTCTTTTTAATGCCATAATACCTGTCTGTGTTTATCGCCCCCTAGTATACGCGATGTCTGTCTAAGCGGACTACTGATATCTGTCCAAAATTATTGCTATGTAAGAGCTAACAATACTTTCTGTTTCCCTGAGAAATGCTAGTGTAGCTAACATGAATGAGAATCTTGAAGCAACTTTAACTTCCTGTATCCAGGGGTTTCCATAGATCAAAATAAAAGTCTATTTCACGAACAAAGCGTGAATTCATTAGTAGCATATTCGTTAAAGAAGCGAAAATATGTATAAAAATTTTATATATGATATAAACATGATAACAACAACAAGATAACATCAACACGTGTTACTGATAAATTCACTGTCACAAAAACCAACATGCACGGCAACCATACAGCCGAGGTCCAGAGAGTGTTGACAACCAGGACCTTGCATTTAGAGGAGTTATGGGAACACTCAGAACGTCAAGGATCAGCTTGTGCCATAGCACAAAACTGGCAAAGTCCAACCCCACAGAAAAGATCACCAATTAATTCAATAACTCCAGAGACAGTGTATGTGGCAAGGTCATCATGGACACCATAAGATTTCACCAAGTTTTTCCTATGCTGACACAGACAGTTCCCTCCCAGATGCACTCAACTCCGTATATATACAATTTGAAAAACAAAACACTGTTCCAGCAAGGAAATCTACCTTTCCCATAAATGACCAGCTACACGGCTTGTCCCCAGAGCATGTGAGGAAGATACTCTGCAGTTCACACACTGCCAAAGCGTGTCCAGAGGATGGAATCTCACATATTCATCACCTGGCATTAACTCACTGTGACAAAAAGAATACAGATATCAGAATGCTATTAACAGGCTTCCGTTAACCATTCAATATAATCATATCCCAACGCCTGGTTCATAAGCTAGATATGCTAGGCTTTAGTGCTTTGCTCCTCAATAGGAGATCTTGATGAGTTTCGTCCAACACCACCGAGGCTGTGTGCTCAGCCCAATGTTGCTCACACTGCTGATTCATGCCACATCCAGATCAGACAGTTTAGGTAAGTTTCCTAATGGCACCACACTGGGTGACCTCATCAGTGACAGCAATTAAACAATGACACATCACAGGTGGAATGGCTCATGACAGGAACAATCTGCCCTTAAATGATGACAAAACAAAAGAGCCTTGCAGCATCTATATCTCCACCAGTGCCTCAGGAAGGCAAAGATCCCCCCACCCAAGCTCAGCACGTTCTACAGGCGCCCCATAGAGAGTA
Organism: Sternarchorhynchus goeldii; assembly: GCA_028565775.1. NCBI lineage: Eukaryota > Metazoa > Chordata > Actinopteri > Gymnotiformes > Apteronotidae > Sternarchorhynchus > Sternarchorhynchus goeldii. The sequence goes on from JAOXYF010000012.1 coordinate 855,350, forward strand.
TCCTGGCCAGCAACTGTGGAATTTCTCAGTGCAAAACTCTACAGAGCTGAATGGGAACAGATCACAACCACACTGGCATGCATCTACTACCTTTAAACAATATGTTCCACTTGTGCAGTAACCACAAGGTGTCCACCATTGTGAATGGTCCCAGCAGAAGGTTCCACAGCTTCTGCTTGAGGATTTACCTACCACCTGGCAGCGAGACTCTTGAACACCATGTGTGGTCTGTAAACTTGCTGTTTACAACATTATAACACTGACACTTTGACAGACATGAATCACAGTAATAGTACAACAATTTTAAATGCCACTCTTTAAAATCTAATTTCATTCGTTACAGGCCCATAACCATTCATGTGTTGTCACTTAATTTCAGTCTATAGCGGTGGATCCTGTTATGTTTACTAAAGGATCTTATTGTCAATTTGTTATGATATATAACAATAGTCAAACATCAATATTTTAAACAAGTTATTCAGACCCACAATGTAGAATACAAAATCATCTTATATGCTGATGACATATTAGTGTTCCTACAAAATCTGCTCATTGGTTCTACAGATTTCCCAAAATATTAAAAAATTTCAATTTATTCAGTGAATCTTCATGATCTTATCAAATTAAAATCTTACCATTTACCATTACACCAACACTTAAACACTACCCTTGTTTTAAAAGCATCAAATCTGAAAGCATGGTGAAAATTTCACAAGATCACAAAATCGATCATTTTACCCACCAAACACGCACCCACATGAGACCACCCTGACCTCTGTCCACATGGTACGTCTCTGACTTCCTAGCAACCAAAAAGATAGAAAAAGGTGTTATGCAGTTCTATCACATTTTTCGGAACAGCAACTTTGCATCCTTGATCAGCAAACAGGTTAACCATTGCAAACAGTAAATCACTTCTGGTGTGCTATTGCCAAGAAAACCCTTCTGGTGAATTGGAAACCAAGGAAAAACATATATATATATATATATATAAAAAAACAAAAATAAAAAAAACCTACCAAATTCAACACAACCTGCGCCGGCACTCTTACATTGGTGAGTCCTCTAACAGCTACCAATTTGAAAAATATAGCCAAATGCAAGACACAACATTACACCACACTATAATGAACATAGGTCTGTGGGATTCTGCATAAATGCTCTCTCCATGCTAACATACACACTGGTACACGTGTGCACACACACATGCTCACAGACAAATCAATTAGACAGTAATTTTAAATAGCTATAGTTTAATACACTAATGTAATTTTTATTTTTGCTTATTTGTCTGATTTCTTGTTTGTTTTTGTCTAGTATTATCTATTAAGATAGTATTGTTTTGTCTAGTATTAGTATTATTAAGATAATTATTGCTATTGTTGTTGTTGTTTTAAATGGTATTTTTACTTCCTTCTTTATTATTGTCGGTATCCATATTTGTCTCAAATAGTATATGTTCTCCTTCCAGAGGTTGACCCCTATTGATTCTCGAGCTTATATACTACCACTAACAAAGTCTTATTTTTCCTCCAAAGGGGGTGGGGTGATAGGAGCTGGTGGCAAATATATAAATTAATAAATTCTTGCGTCTGGGTGAAGGAAAAACGTTATTTCATCTTACTTTCTACTGCACACTGTACATGTCTATGATGACATATTTTAGTGAACAAGAAATAATTCTTGTTGTGTTTCTCTTTAACCCACCTTTTTATATTCGATGATTATACTCACTAGATAAGAGTTTTTTCACGTTTTCAATTGTGCTCCAAGTGTCCGTTGATTTTTGTAAACAGGATGAATGTACCATCGTAAATTTCAGAGTGACGTTTTCCCATAATGCACTTGGACACGAGCTTATGTTGTACAAGGCGCCTTCAAGCAAGTGCAGAGGGTTGGGGGGGAGGTTATGTAGCTAGCTAGAAATATATTGAACATTGTAGCAATTAACGCGTTTCATACTCTTCGGTGTTTGTTTCTAGCTAGCTAACTGTCTGATTTACAGTAAGTTCATTGATATTTGCATTATGCCTCCATTCAACTTTTTGTCGGTTGGCGCTACTCTTTTGGCCCGCTCTTTCGGTTTGTTTTCCAGTACTACTGCTGTAAGGTAAGCCCAAAGATGTTACTAATAATCTAGCTAACTGTATTGTCCTAGCTAGGTAGAACGGTTTCAGGCATGTCTTATTGAAGCTCCTATGTCATTGAAACAAAGCATTGCGCACACACACACATACATACAAACACACATATATATA
>JAOXYF010000012.1:860084-881571 GCA_028565775.1 Sternarchorhynchus goeldii
ATATATATACACACGTGTGTGTGTGTGTGTATGTATGTATGTATGTATGTACTTGTATACATAGTGTTTGTGTGTAAATCAGATCTTTGATACTTAAATTCCAGATCCTCCTGCATTGTTCCTGTGTTAAAGCACTTCAGTACCACAGCAGGAGGTCCTCCAAAGAGGCCTCTCACTGCTTATATGCAGTATATTAAAGAGCAGCAGCCAATTGTTATTCGACAAAATCCAGGTAACGTGTAGTTTCCAAGTGCAGCACTATGTAGTAGTATCCCTCTACATTTCAGTTAGTGTCTCATTTGGTTATGCACAATATAGCCTAATAGAAAGTGATGTCAACCTTGGTAACTCCTCCTCAGATATCAAGCCTGTGGATATTATCCGAAGGTTAGCACAGCAGTGGAGAGCTCTTACACCTGAACAGAAACGTGTAAGTCTGGCTCTGTTTTGCAGAATTTAGGTGCAGGATTTATGACACACTGGTCACACAAATCATCTTTCTCCATCCTCTAATGTGTTGTGTATTTACCTGAATTCCAAAATTGTTTTTGAAATCAGATCAGCCTTCAAATATAACCAAACATTTTTTTCTCCATTTGAAATCAACATGTAAAGCTGATTTTAGTTTTAAAAAACTGCATGAAATTCTATTGCCTTTCTTCTCACAGCCCTTTGAAGAGACATCCCTCAGTGTTAGGGAGCAATATAAAGTTGCCCTGCAGGAATACCAAGCTCATCTCACTCCTGCACAAGTTGCAGCTGCTACAGAGGAGCGGAGACAGAAGGTGGCGAAAAGAAAAGCGAACAAGAAGAAGAGGGCAAGTCGAAGTTCTCCACTAAACCCTTAGCCCTGCTTTTTACAGTAACCCCTACCCTTTTATTGTGGCTGTATTATTATTCACACCTAAGCCACCATTTCAAGTACAGGTGTAATTTCACAGGGCATGATGAAGTAATGTTCCTGCAGAGTACATTGGGCAAGGTTTTAACAGTGGCAGTGTTGTGGGTTCAGTTCCCATGGAGCCAACACATACATTGTCATACTGATAAATATGCAGATTTACGTGCATAAGAATGTCACCCAAATGCTGAAAAACATAACTGTAAACATAGGAGCTGAATAATCTCGGCAAGCCGAAGCGACCCAGGACAGCCTTCAACATCTTCATGTCAGAACACTTTGAGGAAGCAAAAGGAAGTGGTGTGCAGGTAAAAATGTGTCGTTGCACATGATGTGTGTATCATATGCAGCTCTTCAGTGGTAGATTGTACAATGAATCAGTTTCTCACAAGTCCTGTGAATTGTAATGGTCACAATTATGAAGACATCCTGGTTAAATAAAAATATTTCTACTTTTTCCTCTAGAGCAAAATGAAGAGTCTGATGGATGACTGGAAGGATCTTCACAGTTCACAGAGACATGCAAGTTTCATGTCATTGAGCTTCTTTTGTTTGAGAGACACATAAAACTGTGATGCATCTGATCGCACTGTTTCCTTTTTAGGTTTATGTGCAGTTGGCAGAAGACGACAAAGTACGTTATAAAAACGAGATGAAAGCATGGGAGGAACATATGACTGAACTGGGGAGGGAGGACCTCGTTCGACAGAAAGAGAAGAGGCGCAAGAAGGCAACAGTGTCCAAAGGCGGGAAGAAGAAATCTCCTGTCAAAGTAGTAAAGGCCAGCGCACCTGTGGAAAAGACAGCTGCTCGGCCGGCCGCCAAAAAGACCAAGAAGTGAAGCGTGGGTCGCTGTGGTGGAATAGGGTGCGTTACGGAAAGTTAGGCTACGTTGTGAATAAAACGCTTTTTTGAACAAGATGCGTTTCCATCATCAGTACCGCTTACATGTAGCGTGTATAAACCATTTCCAACTGGGATAAACCGTTATTGGCCAGTTTGTCAAGAACCTAATTAAACACTGTTTCCTGTTATATGTACATGCAGGTTAATTTAGTTTGTTGTGATCACTGCATTTCCTTGTGTTCATCATGAAGGCTATATTAAGAACTGCAAGACTGACGTTTTTTCTTCTATCATTTTGATATGTAAGTGCTTGATAATGCTTAAAAAAAACAGGTCCTTGTTTTGTACATCTTTACTTAAATAAATATTCACATTTTATATAAAAGCATCAAACAGCATAATGTGTACAATGACAATGTATATTATGACAACTTTAACTACAAAGACTGGATTATTTACACTTTGAAAAGTAGAAACTGATGAAGTTAAGACTAAGATAATGAGTGGGCATTTGAGGGACCTTTGACCCCTTGGAGCAGAGCCTTGAAGTCTGGGGCGCACACTAGTTTGTATGTGACATTTCCAAGCACAGTCATGTCTCCGGTTAGACCTTCCGTTAGCCGCACACACACTAGCTGCTGTGGAAGAGCACAAAACAGTATCATCAAATAAATGTTTCTTTGCAAATCTTACATTTTTCAAACTCCCCTCATGCCAAGTACGCAGTATTAAATACACATTTGTACAGACATCAATACCATGACTGACATTGCAGTCGCGGTAGTATTTGAGGTTTGCAAACTCCTGCTCCACTGCTGAATACTTAGTGAGCAACGATGCGCCATGTTGTAGGCTCACCTGCAGAAAAGAAAACGCTGCTCCTTCCGACACGTCTAGTGCGACATCCCCCATGAGGAGCTGCGCTTTACCCGACTTCCTGATTTGCAGTTTTCCTATAGGTCCTTCTGAGAAGTCCAAGAGCACAGGTGCCTCCTCCTTCTCTGGCTGATCCTGCAGAACAACAATGACATCGTCAAAACACACCCGAGGAAAACTAGGAGCAGAATATGAGTGGTGGTCTGGCTGGACATGCAACTCACTAGTGCTTTAATGTGTTTATCTTCAGCTCTGCCATCTTTTCTTGCCGATTTCTCTCCACCTGCGTTTTTTAAAGGGCCAGGCATAGTGTCAGGGAGCTGGATGAAAAAGAGTTCTTCTTTGTCCGATAGGCTTAACTGCTGGAAAAGCTCTCCAACGTTTGGAGGTTGACGGTTTGCACAAGTCCCGCTTGCCTGCGGTGAAACCCCATGGTGCGTTCTTGGTGACTGAATACAAGCAAGGTCAGAAGCCTCCTCTTTTACTGTGAAAACAATGTCATTTATTAAGAACGTCCACAACATCCACATATCAAAGCTTGCTGATTGCACTGATTTTCACTTCCATTTAAACTGCCTAATATTGAATTAGAAAGTCTTACTCCAGTTTCTTCCAATGACAACCTTCACAATTAAAGGGACTTGCAGTTTTGTTTTTTCACGCTTTCACTTTTGTTTCTCATCTTGTGTTTAGGGAAGGGGTTAATTGGAAAAATGCCTTTCTTTTGGTATTTTTTCTTACATCATTATGTCTCAAGGGTGTTTTGTTTTGTTTTGTTGTGAGAGCCCAGCTCTGGCACAGCACCCACAACACATTTAACCAGCCTGGGTGATGATCACGTCACACTTCTATATATAGTTTTCGTTGAGGATTTTAACTTACCAGAGTATTTTAACTTACCAGAGGCAGCCGTCTCTCTTGTTAAAAAGTTGCATGACTGATACAGTGGAAGCCTTATAGGTCTCTGTTTAGGATCATTTTTAAGTCCAGGATCGTCCAAGAACTAGAAAGCAATTTTAAAGTAACAGTAAGTATGTTATGGAACTAAAACAAAACAGGATCATTGTTTGGACGAGGTGTATAAAATACATATATATGAGAGAGAGAGGTTAAAGAAGTGTGTTGGGTAAAAATAAAATATAATGCTGTGACTCTTACATCGTCTCTCTGAAGCTTTTGTAAAATTTCACTGTCGTCATCCGCAGTAACATTTCTCTCCTTTTTAATACTCTTTTTAATACTCTTTGTAACAAGTGTGGGGTCACAGTCACTCAGAGTTGAGCTCCCCCAACTTCCTGTAAGGTAAGGTGTCATCTCCGTTACTCTTAACTAATGCCATTCTTTAATATCTTTTTTTTATCCCGTCCCCGTCCCCCCGACCCCCATTGTTAAACAAAAGTTCACATGCAAAATAATCGGTACTCTACCGATTTTCCTGAAGCTGTCTGCAGGACCCTGTTCGAAAATGGAGTGGGACTGAATGGTCTGGGGTCTCTCTCTTCGCCTCCGGTCCCACTGTCGATCCTCCCGTTCTCTTCTCTCCTTTTTCGGTACAGTGCGCGTCTCCTCCTTTAACCTCAAAAAAAAAAAAACAACATTTGATGGAGACAACATGGAATGGAACTGACAGGGTGGGTGACATTTTTATTAGATTTCAAGAACATACTTACTCATCCTTGCTCTTACGAATAGAGTGGACATTTGGTATAAATGTTTTCTGTGGGAAACAAATTTCAGGTTTAAAGTCTGCATTATGAACAAACACAGGGTGGTTTCCTAAGCACAAGGCCAGCATGAAATGGACAAAACAATCATATTGTAATTCTGCTACTACATGTTGTAATAAAAAGTGAACTCCTAGTGTGACATGGTTAAAGTCTGAGCTGTATTGTCCTGATCAAAATATACATTAGGTGGATCAGGCTACATTTCTTCAATTGTCTGAATGCCATAAATGATCAAACACCCCCAGAACACTCATCAGGAATGTTTGCCATTGTTCTCTCTCTGTCTCTGTGTGTGTGTCTCTCTCTCACACACAGTTGTTTTTGTTTACAATTAACAGTATTTAACATTAGTACTGCAAATAATGTTGCAAAAATAATTCACAAATTAAATTAACCCAATTAAATTAAGTGCTAGATCATTTGAATTTCAGCTGACTTCACAAAGTCCAGGTGGAGGTGGAGGACTCAACCATTCCAGTAGTCCTCTTCCCAATGGTTTTGGCACTGCTTATTCAATTACTTATATTAACACATATTGATATTTATTAACTAATATTAAGCCTACATATGAATTCTACTATCTTGAGTAAAACAAAATACTGATTGTATAGACTACACCTTTTTATATCCACCCAACGTCAGGTCTCTGGATCGCAGAGATGTAAGTCTGCCGGGAGGTGGAGGACTCAGTAGTCGTACCGGCAGTCCTCTTCCCAAAGCGAACGAAGGTCGCAAAGTTCCGGATGTACTGGCCAGTGGCGAACCTTCACTGGGTTCAGCCATTCTGCAGCCTAACCTGCACGTCCCGCCAAAAGAACGTCAAAGTGTGACACTGTTTATTTATAGCGATCACAGCTGTTCGATAGAAAACAGTGTAGAGCTTTAACACACTTTCGGTGACACCACCGTGAATGAAATATGTTCTTCCATAAACCTAGAATTCCCCTTTAAAAACAAGTTATAGTGTAGATATTGATAAAAGGTCAGGTTACTTCTAGATGCGCTTGCCTCCATTTTGTTAGCAAACGACTTCAGACTTAAAAACAAAACCACCGATGTTGACTTTCTGCGCTCTTGCAAATAAAAATAAACAACGCACTAAAATACTAATTCGTCTATTACCATCATCAATAAAATGGATCATTACTATACGTACGTAAGTATCTATCGCCACCTTATAGCTCAGCCATTTCTTGCAGCTTCCCGATAGCTAGCTAGCACTTACATCTTTCCCCGGGGTGAGTCACGTGATTTAGATTTACGTGTAACATGACTTGCTTGCAACGAAAGCTTGCATGAGAAATGAAGTTCACGTAAATAAATCGTTTAGCTTATTAATTTTAGTTTTATTAAAATTACAGCATTTGGAAGGCAGATTGATTTATTTATCAGAGCACCCTGAGAATCAAACCCATAACCCTGTTAAATACTACCTTGCCTTACCCGCATTACCAGGTGAGCTGATACATAAACACAAGTCTAGAGCAGTTTCTGGACCTTACTTGAGCTGACGTTTATTATTACACTTGCCTCAGATCCTTTGCAGTCATAATGCAGCTCTCACAAGCCCATGTGTGGGCTCATCATCCTGGAAACCATATCTATATGCAACCTCATCTGTACACCACCACAACTCGCTACCGTTATTTGTACTGCATCAGTGTCAAAGAAGACCGAGTCCACTGGGACACACAAGGACTCTAACCTGTCGCTGGATAACAACAATGTAATAAAGTCTATGATGCTCATTATGAATTATCCGTTTAGAAAAATTACAGTAATTGATGGAATAATATAAACCTACAAGGTTCTTTCATTCAGTTTAGTATTCCCATCCAAGCGTTTTATCAGTTTGGGAGGGGGGATGTAATTCTATATAATCACAGTTTATATAATCAAAGTTTCATCCTTTTTTTAATTCTAGACTTGTGTTTAAATTTCATCGTGTTATATTTAGACTTTTAACAATAGCCGCCAAAAGTATGCTAATCACTTAAATAAAACTGCGAGGGGGCGTAGATTTATGCTCAAATTGTAGGCCTTAACAAATTATTCATAAATTGTCCTTGTTTTTCCATACGACTTCTCCTTGGTTTCTGGATTAATACAGTTCTCAAAGCAATAACAAATTAGCCCTCACAATAAGCAGTTTCTTTCGCCACCAAGGGGTGGCGTAATTTCTCTTCTCTTTCTATAATGCAAAGGTATATCAGTTTAGTTATGGGTGCCTAGGCTTTCTACTCTGATTGAAGCTATTTCAGTGTCGTTTAGTTATTAAGCTCTTGTAATGATCAAGAGTGGGAAAAAAACTTTATTAGTATTCAGAAGCAAGCCGTTGAAATTACAAAAAAATAAATAAATTATGTTTGTTTTCTTGGGAACTTTACGGAACGGATAACTCACGAATATGTTTAATGCAACAGTCTACTTGGAAAAAACATTTTTTCAAAATGTTTGTCAAAAATGTGAAAATCGGCCGTGGAAATGCTGATATAGGCAAAGGCGGGAGGGGAATGGACTAAAGCTGGCAGAGTAGCAAGTTTGCGAACACGGTATACACAGATGATCCGTCGGCTGGCTCAAGTTTTTCTAAGGGCGGCGCTCTTCTAGTGAGCAGTGTTAAGAGTGCTGTGTCGATCACAATGAAATGAAGACCGTGCGCGCAATGCCTCGCACTTACCATGCGAACTTAACGGGAATGTGTCCGATTAGAAGTTACGCCTGAAAGTGCTTGAACACAGTGTGTGGCGCTGTGTCGAGTCAGCGGTACTCCGTAAAAGCCATGGCTGCTCAGTGCGACTCCGTAAGCGGATACCTACAACACTCAGACCCGGGCTCCAATAGCGAAAGGAGCACTGATTCCCCACTGCCAGTCTCGGAGGATGACTCCGGTGGACCCCCAGCCCCGCCTGACCCCGAGTGGACAGAGGAGAGGTTTCGGGTCGACCGCAAAAAACTGGAGATCATGCTATTAGGTAAAAAGGTTATTTAAGATGCTCAAATCTAAACTAATGTTGTTTTGAAAACACATAAAGACTTATTATCTAGCTCCAAAAAACGGTTCTCGCATTGTGTGGGTAAAATATAGCCTAGCCTACATCATTTTACAGTGGTGTGTGTACAATTAAAATAACTGAACGGAGACTGCTGAATAGTCTCACCAACAACAGTAGGCCTAAAGTTAGCCTACATTTCTCGGTCAGAGCCAAATGGTCCTTGGCCATAGGCTGCACGCATTAACTTTTGTTTATGATCTTTTCTCCACGGTTCAGTCCGGTACTCTGTTGCATAGGAGACTTTGTTGAGCTCAGGAAATCTCTTTAATTGATCTTTTTTAATCAAAGTAGCAATTCACGGTTTCAAGTTATCAACACTTGCGTGTGTGTGAGAGAAACCACATTCATTGCTATTTTATATTGTTTTTCTCCTTTAGTACAACTACGTACACTAAGTGAGCATTTTCTGGCCACATCCGGTTAGTTTAGGAGACCTTTCTTTAAACTTTCCACACTTTTGCCCTCTCAGGAGAATGCCACGCTCAGCGTATTTTCCTAAAGAAATGGTATTGCTTTCACGTCTTGAATAATGCAGCAGAACGTGGCTAAAAGTAATAAGTGAACAGTTCAACATAAACCGTTACAGTCGTGAAAAACCGCAGAAAATGTTGCCGGCTGTGAAAGCGTTTTTAAGTCAAAGTCAACATAAAAAAAAACCTAAATATATAAATAACGTTATCCAGGTCACTTTTTAAATCAGATTTGACATAGCACAAACCTAAACGCATATAACGGAGAGAACTAGACCAGTAGGAGTCAGTGTTGAAACATGAAGTGTCTGAAATAATGGCGATGCTTTTAACGGTTGCTTTACTCCTTGTCAAATGTTAAGGTCAGTTAATTGTTGTGTAAAGAAACAGACTCTGGAACGAGAAAGTACACTGAACATGACAGTATACTAAGTTCAAAATTGTTTACAACATTATTTGTAAATATTTTTTTATATATTGTTTTCCTCTTCATTGTATGCAGTACCCTCCGTAGTGTTTTGGACAGACTCATTTTAGTTCATTGTTTAGTTTAGTTTATATGCCCCTCTGCTCAACAGTTAAAAAAAAATAAAACCAAACTTATCAGACATAAAGTACACACTCCAGACTTTAAGGGTATTTTCTTACATTTTGATCTCACCATGTTGAAATTACAACACCGTATACACATCCCCCTCATTTCAGGGCACCATAATGTTTTGGACATTGGCAGCATAGGTGTATAATATCATACGAGTGTGTTCTGTTGTTTAATCAGTGCAGTTATAAGATACCTAGGCTTGCTTCTAAACTATCAAATCCCTGTGGAGTCTATAGTTGCTAATGTTCAACATGAACATAAGAGCTGTGTCAATGAAAGTCAAAGTAGCTATTATAAGTCTGAAAAACAAGAGTAAAACCATTACAGACATCGGCCAAACCATGGCATTCCCAAAATCAGCATTGTGGAATATCATTAAGAAGAAAGAATGCACTGGTGAGCTCATTAATCAAAAAGGCACTGCTAGGTTAAGGAATACCAGAAGAATCCTCAAAGTCCTCACCAGCATTCAGGAGGTGGGTGTATGTCTGTCAGACACTACTAAAAAGAGATTCCTAAAAAGGCTTCATGAACAGAAATACAGAGGCTACACTGCAAGATACAAACCACTAGTTGGCCACAAAAATAAAATAGCCAGATTACAGTTTGTAGAAAAGTATTTAAAGAACCTGCAGAATTCTAGAAAAAAATTTTGTGAACAAATGACACCATGATTAACTTGTCAGAGTGATGGAAAGAGCAGAGTGTGGAGACAACTGCCCAATCCAAAGCATAGCATAGTTCTTCTATGAAACATGGTGTTGGGGATGTCCTGGGTTGGGAGAGTGTATGGCTGCCACAAATACTGGCTCACTTGTCATTTCTGATGAAACTGCTGACAGCAGTAGCACAATGAATTCTGAGGTATATAGGAACATCTACTTTGCTCAAGTTTCAATAAATTCTTCCAAACTGTGCAGCGCTACACTCTATCAAGGAGAAATGTCTCTTTATCCTAAACATTATGGAGGACACCATATATTCATATGGAGCATTAAAAGCCACAGAATAGATGAATAAATGTGTGAATTGATCAGAGTGGCATTGTATAGACTGGAAAGGGGGAAAAAAAGTCTTCAGGAAGGTAGCAATGGTAGTTCTCTCCATCATCCCTCCCCTTTCTGCACTCCAGTGCGTGTTGTTGGAAGGCTATTAGAGGGCTGGTGGAGGAAGGAGAAAGGAGTTGGAGCAGAATTATGAGCTCTCAGTGCCTGAGCGACTATGATAGATCCCAGGATTGCTCCATCGGAGAGATTCTGAGCAAACCACAAGCTGGAAATCCAAACTTTAACCTGCTGCACATGCTCACTGACAGCAGCGCATGACCCAAACGTCTAGGACACCAAGGCCTGTGGAGTGATGGATTTGTTGTCTGATCGCTCGGAGGTGTGTGCAAATAAGGAGCAGCGAGTGAGCTCGCTTTGTAATGTCTGGGCTTTGCCTCGACGCGCCAAAGACGCTGGCATCACGCTGTCGCTAATTAGCTGTTTTTGCACTCAGGTCTCTCTCTCTTTCTCTCTCTCTCTCTCTCTCTCTCTCTCTCTCTCTCTCTCTCTCTCTCTCTCTTCTCTCTCTCTCTCTCTCTCTCTTTCTCTGTCTCTTTTGCTCACTTTTTGTCTTCTGAGGCTCGGCACAAGCGTGCGTGCAAGGCAAAGATTTTTCCATTCTCAGACACTAAAAGAGTTTCATGTGGCTGCTTCATGCTGCCACGCTGCACGGCCATCAGCCTAATAGCCTCGTGCAAGGAGTCAGTTTATTTCTTCAAGTGTTTCAGTACGAAAGTGTAGGCAGTGCAGGTGCCAGCAGCATCTAGATTTCAGAGATGAATGAAGAGGTAATCAATATTCAGTACTTCTTACTTTTCAAGTGTTAGTGTGCAGCTTGGACTGCATTTGAGTTTAAAACATGTTTATTTGAACTTTTGTTCAAGTGAGGCCAGTGTAACACCATGAGGACTTAAAAGTGCAATGTATAATGTGGCATCATGCAATGTTTCCACATTTATACTGAGTTAGAATGTAAGTTTAGCTTATCAGTGTTAAGTGGTTCAGTCTTTTTGAGCATGTAATCAAACTGATCAGCCGAAAATGGACATGGGGCACATTTGGGGTCCTTAGTGATTTGTGGGACTGCTCCCCTCAGTCCCCCCCACCTCCCCCTTCATCCTGCCAAATCACAAGGACACAAGTATTTAACTTGATTTTTCATTTATTAACGTTCTCACTTGTCCAGCCTGCTGTTGTAGGGCGGGGTCTGACCGCCAGGGCTTTCCTTATTAGCGATGGGCTAATTTAGAATCAAATCATGATAAAATACCAATTTAGAACTGAATCATGATATAATACTGAAACATTTCTTTTAATGTGTGAATTAGCTGTGGTGTAAATGAATATTGGCAAGTTTGAAGTCACTACATGTAAATGAAGAACCATTTGTAAGCCAATCAAGCAGTCTCTGAATTGAGCTGACTTCAGTGACTATGTAACGAGTTGGAATGCCTGTTACTAATCTATACAAGCCTTAGCACCAGCCTGTGTGGCAATACTAAATTAAAAAGTACTATTTAACTTCAGGAATGCAGTGTCAAATTTTCTCCTCTCTTTTTTCATTTCTGTGCTCCATCCAGATAAACTATTATTTAAAAAAGAAAATCACTCAGAAAATCTCTTTTAAAGTACATCCTGTCCACACTAGCTATCATTTGCTTGTACCAGTCTCCATTCACAAATTGCCATCATTATGTAAAAACATGGAACAGACCATTACAACCATGATCACAAGTAGGGCTGCAATTTGATTGCTAAACATAACTGCTACAGTAGCAGATAATCATATATATTTAAGAATAAGTTATTTAACATCAACACAAATGTTGATCAAAATATTTGTCCCATGGGAGGCCTACCTGACTCTCTACTTTTGCCTTTTGTAAAGGCTGTTCCTGGGCCTGGATGGAGGAGAACACTGCAGTCAAGAAGGCAGATCGGTCTCCTCTTGTTTCTGACTTTGTGTGCCTGCTGTTCTGCTGCTCTGTAGAGACGATTTGCCCTCTTGCCTCTATATCCTCTGCCCAACAGACCAAGAGACACACTTAAGATATATGACAATGTCATTACAATGTTAACATGGTTACAGGTACTGCCCTTTAAGTTTGGTAAAACGTCCAGTGATGCCAACATACTTGTAACATACATAGATCCTATGAAGGGTAGTTTTTATGTTTGTGTGCTCAGATCTATGGAAGGTTAATTAAACCTTTTTGTCCCATTGTTGTCATCTACGCAGATGCAGAATGAATTTGATTTTGTGTCTGATTATTTTTCCTGTAAAACAAGGGTCTCTCTGCTAGGAAGGCTGCAAGGATAGTGAAGCCTCAGAGAATCAGAGCACTGCATTATGGTGGATATCAGGTTAAGAGTCATGGGGAACCAAAGAGTGGGAAGAAACTACCAGTCCACTCAGGGTCACGGAATACCCTGCAGGAATGCTGTGATGGTCTTAACACATGCCCAGGAAACCATCTCCCACACACACTTACTGACTGTGTGTGTGTGTGTGTGTGTGTGTGTGTGTGTGTGAGAGAGAGAGAGAGAGAGAGATACATCCAGAAAGGGTCTTACACTTTCATGTTATCGCAAAAAATGATTTACTGCTTATAAAATGATATCCTTATAGCAGTATATCTTATAAATCTGGCTACATGTTAGAGTGATTGATATAACTATATCACATTCTTTTTCCTGTCTTATTCCCCATCAAAAAGCACTGCTAAGTTTCATAATAGAAGGTCTTTGTATGTATAGGAACTTCTTGTGCAAGAGAGTGGGTGATGATACAGAACATCTTCTGGAAGGTGGTGCTGTATGGAAGCTAGCCCCCGTTCATCTGCCCAAACTGTGTTCAGTGGAAGAACTGTAACAATGCAGAAGTGTCAGGATGTTCACTTCTAAGTGTGGAACCATTCCATTTTAAACTAAATTTAAATTCACAAGGCAATAATTCTGTTGTGTGTTATACAATTTGACCATCAGGTCATGTTACGCTGAATAGAATAAACTGTTGTACACTGAACCCTAAAAAAAATATATACAAATAATAGTATTGAATATGTATAAATAAGGACATGATTCAGTATTGTTTCAGATCTTTTTTGTCTGTTATGTAAATTTATTTTGTGACACATTGCAAGAAGTGATCATAATTATCAAAGATGGCAACTCAAGTCAGTTGAGTCGCATTTCGTATTTTGATATTTGAGACTCGACTCCGACTTTTTCTTATTTAACTCGTGACTGTACTTGTACTGTACTTTTGATTAACTGACTCGACTCGTGACTTCAGACTCATGACTTAAGACTCAACTCGTGACTTAAGACTCAACTCGTGACTTAAGACTCATACAGTTTGTGGGGGGAGCAAGAATCTAACCAATCATTTGAATAAAATTTCTTTGATATCTAATCTCACACAAGCCTTTTGCCTGTCAGTTCCGATACAGTCATGAGCAGTATTTTTTTTCCTGACATTTAATGTAAAAGATGACAATCTACATATGTTTCTAAAGCTCTCACAACCCCACCCCTCTGGCACACATGGAGAAAGATTGAGGAATTGCTGATCAATGAAAGCAAATGTCAAATTAGAATTTGATGATTTCACATGATTCCAATTTATTCGCTGTAGTCACTATAACTAGATGGTGGAAGTGGGCTATGAGAGGCCACATACGTTAGAGCAATTTTTACCAATACCGCAATGGACTGTTTATATACATGCCAGGACTCACTCATGCCTATGGACAGAAAGAGAGTCAAAACCAGTTCTGTGGTGATTCTGGCCAAGTAATGTTGTAACATCCGCAGATGTGCAGACTGAGATAACTCAACTGCAGCGCTTAACAAGCGTGACCCTGAATTGACATTAGAGTTTTATGGTTTCGAGAGAGCCCTAAATAAGAAGCTGTTGCTACAGCTTTGATAAATGCTGTGTAGAGAACACGGTTCCCCATTTTTTGGACATGTTTCTGAAGTGTGGAAAATATTTACCAAACTGAATCAGTTAGCTCATGAGATGGGTATTGATGTGCAAAGAATTTGTCAAAGATCAGTTCCCTGTTCTTCTTTTTCAGTCATAACATTTGAACCAGGGTGTAAGATGGATGTATTTAATTGAAATAATTAAAGTTGAAACAATTTGTTTACAAAGCAGTTTTCCCGATGATCTGTAATGGCTTCTACTTGTGTATAATGCAGAGACCACATTTGAAAGTTTCCTGTGTATGAAGTGTACTTTGACTCACTGTGACCACAGGGGCTGTATATGTATATGTGTGTTTGTGTAGTCAGGACCTTTTAAAAAGAGTTCATTTCTTTTGTTGTGCTGGATGAAAGTATAGAGCAGGAAGAGAGTGCTGGGTGGAATGTGTTTGGGGCTGGCTGTCCTCTGGCCTGACGCCTAGGGAAACACTTCTGTCCGAGGTTAAGCACGACACTCTCCCCAAGAACTACTGCAGCCGCCAGTCACTGCTGTCCAGAGCCTCCGTCCATGGCAGAGAGAGGCACTCTTTGGCCAGCCATTTTTGGCCTTTCAAGCAGATCCTCCTGAAAATGCCTGATCTTGGTACTGATCACTGGTCTTAATTCTCACGTCATAAACTTAATGCTTTGCCCTGTCTGGCCAATAAATGTTGCAAAGGATGTGAATCAGGCCTTTATGTGGTGGTCGAGTCAGGTATGTTGGGATTGTTCTTGAAGCTCCAGCTCACACTGGTCTGGTCAGAAGGACCCTCGAGAAGAGGTGGGCGGAAGGTTCCCAGTGTTCACAGCACATAATTCACTGCAGCTGTTGGAGGAGCTCTGGTTTTTAAAAAATGCTGGGATCGGACCAGAGACTTTGTTATGACAAGGAAAAGAAAGGGCCATTACACCAGAGTTAGCTCAACTACTCAAGGACAAAAACAAAATGGTTGTTGTTCACCATCAAAAGTTTAAAAGTGGTGAGATTAGGACGTCAATGCACCATGACTGTTTTTAAAAGCTTCGTGTGGTTTTCAGATCATCCACATGATCAATTTTTGGTAATAATACAAATTTAAACAGTGGATTTAAGATTATCTACGTTTCCCTACAGATCAATACATAGATTTATAATCTGTAATATTTCCTTGGTAGTGTTCTTAAATAAATATTCTAGAAGCACAATAAGTTATTTTGTTGCTAATGTGTTGTCTGATGCTATTCTGACTGGGCTAGCTTGACCTGTTCTGCCAAGAGTAAATGTTCACTGCATGGGAGGGCTGGTTATTTTAGGGCACTGAAGTTCAAGATTTACTTCCTGCATGCTTGCCGGTTGTGGTTCCTGAGAAACATGCTTTTTGAGGCTATGTTTTAGCCGTCTTGATATGCAGTACCCGTTCCCCTGAGAGGCAGCATATTGTATGGTTCAACATGAGAATTGCCCCAACATGGAACCCTCCCATAGAACCAGGAAAGGGCTGTGCGGATCATGATTTCTCGATAAACTGCTGCATCCAGCCTTTGCTGAACAGTGTGGACATTCCAGGTCCGTGCCTGTGCATCCACAGATGATCTGGAGGGGTGCACTCACTCCTACAGCCTACTTCAAATGAAGGGCTGTCAGACACAGTGTGTACTTCCTGTTTAGTTTGCAGACCTTCACTTCTCATTGGTTATCATTAATTTAAACATGCTCTGTTCTACAGCCCTTCGTACTAGGTACAGCCATTTGGTTTCAGACGCTGAGTGTTAAGCATGGAGACCCTGAGATGTTAATAATGTGATGTCACCACCTCTAGCCTGATCTTGGCTTATATATATATGAGGAAATGCGGAAAACCATCTGGTGCTGCCATAATTGGTGTTTATCTGTTATAATCAACTACAGGCAAAGTAATTGAGTCAGTGGGTTTACCAGCATAGCTAGTGTGAGATCTGTGTATACAGTTTATTGACTTTGGCTTTGCACCCTTTTTTGAGATATGTTTTTTGCACAGTAAAACTGGTGAATGACAACCACAAACTTTGTTCACTGAATATATTCACCGAAATCTTTTGCCAGAGACGCTACTCACTTTTTCAGTATGCACACTGAAAAATAGGAAATTGTTTGTGTTGTACAAATCACTTGGCCATTTTATTTGAAATGCCATAAAACGCAACCAGCTGCACCTCCATTTCACTATATGAATGCCAACTGGAGAGCTTAGTTAAAAATGTTTGTAATCTGTGACGTATTTAACTGGTGACTGTTAATGAATTGTCTGAAATCGATTGTCTGTGCATCGCATCAGTTAGCACACATTACACAATGTTTCCAAGACATTTCAGTGCAGTGGCCAGCACTTTATGAAGTCACCAAGTCCAGTCTGAATGAATTTGCCAACCAAGTCAAACAGCATCTGTGCATTTGTCTGGTCGTTGCTGGGCAACAACCGGCAGTCAATCCCTAAGAGGCCACTTGGCCAGTACAGTGTGATATCAGGAAGCCGATCCATTGCTAACACTTCATGTGCGCCAGATACTCTGTTTGACCACATGTGGGATATAGTTGATATAGGCCATGGTTTTGAGACAGCTCGGTGAATTAGTTGTTTTAGTGTCGGTCAAAGATTATTAAGGGTTTTGACACAACTCTGAATCATTTCACATAAAGCAAATTCAAAATAAGTGGATATCCCTTTCAAGTGGGTTCTTTAGTGAAGCCAGGACCTTGAAAGAGATGCAGTCATTCTAATTAGACTTCATTTGCATTTGTTACACACAGAGCAATTTGCATTACAAGCATGAGTATGACCGCACATGTGCTCCCTGGAACCCATGATGGAAGTGTTAAAGCACCATGCTCTACCTGCAGCAACAAAGGGAGCAAATTCTAGAGCTCTAGATTTTCTCCAATAGTGCTTAGCTTTTAATGCACTGCAAGAAAGTGGTAACTGGCTGACAAAGCCCTGATGTTTCCCTGGCGATGTGTTCACTCTGTTGATTTCCTGCAGTGGCCTGCAAGCTCATGGGTGGAGCTGATATACTCCTCTACCTCAGGGCATTATTCTTTCCAGTGAACTAAGGACAGTGAACTAGGAACGGCTTCGTGGCTGTGGCGCCTGTAAACAAAAATTCACTCTACACATTGATGAGGTAGAGTAATGAATTTTGCGTTAATCTCATACCCCAAATTAAACAGTAAACATGATAGTATTTGCATTAAACTGTGGGTGTATTCATTATTCTGAGGCAATTATTACCTGTGTTAATAATAGGGTTATAAGATGAAAATAAACAGCAAAGCAGATTTAGTTTTCAATCAAAATATCAGGTAATATTTGTTACCTGGTTGCTTTTCCAACAGCAAATAAATAAGTTATTTGTGTTCAGTGGTCTGATGGTTCAGTTGTATGCTTGTGTATTGCTGTATCTTGTATCTAATCTAAAGAATAATATGACATATCAGGAACAGCAGGTACAAACTAATGCCAAGTTACATAGAGCACATCTCGTCTGAGTACAAGTTACATAGAGCACATCTCGTCTGAGTACAAGTTACATAGAGCCAAGTTACATAGAGCACATCTCATTTGAGTACATTTTTTCACTTCCAATTGTGTTACACCCTTTGGATGTAGAGCTGGTTTGCGCTCTGGCCAATCAGTAAACTATGCAGAACCCTTTTCCCCTCTGTGAATGTGGTCAGCTCTATAAAGCTATTCATACTTAATCATTATTTCTCAGGCAATTCATTTCACAGTTCTCAGAGCGATGTGTGTCGCAGAGGAGGGGTGGGAATGTGTTCACCAGACGTCATGGTAATGCAGAGCTGAATCAGCATGCACTAAAGGGCT
Source organism: Sternarchorhynchus goeldii (assembly GCA_028565775.1). Classification (NCBI taxonomy): domain Eukaryota; kingdom Metazoa; phylum Chordata; class Actinopteri; order Gymnotiformes; family Apteronotidae; genus Sternarchorhynchus; species Sternarchorhynchus goeldii. The sequence continues at coordinate 877,416 of JAOXYF010000012.1, forward strand.
ACTTGCAAAAGCTATTAATGAACACCTTTAACAAATTACAAAATAAATCTTTTATTATTATTGTTGTTGTTGTTGTTGTTGTTGTTGTTGTTGTTCATGTGAACGTCCTGACCAATCACAGCCATTCTGACCGAGTGTTCTTGATACATTTTGATGAATCACTGCATTGACATGGTCCAACAAATATAAATAATTTTGGTCAACCATCTTTTAACCAATCTCTCATCAGGGGTTTCACCGATGAGTTTTAATATACTGCAAGGCATGTTACAATCACAATGTAGCAATATAATCACAATATAATATTTTGGTCTATGACTGGGGCCATGCTGGTTATGTGCAAATGTCAGTCAGTCTGTTTCCAAAAACATACCTATAATTCTGGGGATATAAATACATGCGTTGCATGGGTCTGGCTTAGCCCAGACAGCAAGCGTAAAGCCAGGGTTGTGGCGGCAATCTTCAGCCCATATCACTGAATCTAGGTCAGGCCTATTTGTTGGTTTCTCTCAGTGCTGTTGTGCATCCAAGCTGGATTATTAGGCCTAATCAAGCTCAGGCATGTATTTTATGGGTATGTGGAATCTGGCGAGATTCAAATTTGCTGGGTGACTTTGTCCACCAACACTGGGTGTCGACTGCTATAGTCAACAAGACCCTCGCAGCCTGTACCAGTATGAGTTCCAAGTCAGTCGTGGCTTTAATTAAAATCTCATTTGCTTACTGTGGTGTGACCCAGAGCTGAAGGAGGTTCTCCCCAATGTTGAACAGACATCATCATAATTAGCATGGCAGGCGCTGTTTGTAGACATGGCTTCCCTCAATACCTGTGGACCACAGGCCTGGAACAATTATGGCAAAGGTTCCTAAACCGTACTGACGCTCCCACTCGAGCCTTAACAGCTTGTAAGCGAGCGCTTTGGCCGTGGAGATAACTGGTCACCCATGGACAGGAGTCTGGCCTCTGCCCAGATTAATGCTCTGTTTCCATCATGGGGCCAGGTGGGAAAAAAAAACACGCTGATACAACTTTTTTTTTCTTCTTTTTCTTCTTCAGTCGTGTCCATAAGTGATCCCTGATGTTGCGCTCTCTCTAAAATGTCCCATTCTTCTCCACAGCCGCCGCAGAAGGGAGGGTGAACGGAGGCGAGGATTTCTTTCAGAAGGTAAGGGAAAACCACACTGCTTTGGCAGCGTCGGGTAGCGGTTTAAAATAGGTCAAAATCACATTGCATACACAATTATGCGACTACTGAGTGACATGTGGGCATGCTTAACTTTCCCCTGTCGAAACCTGAAGCCTGAAAGTAGCAGAATAATCAAGTTCTCCTGATTGTTGAGTGCTTCATAAGGTGGGCCTGATGGTTCTGCAGAGCTGATTAATGGCTTTTGTGAGGTGCATCTCACCAGCAGATTGTGACTTAACAGCTTCTTCTAAGGTGGAGCTGATTTGTAAAAATTTTTTTCTGCCTGAGAGCCAGGACAAGCAAACTTCACCTGTTTCAATGCTTTTACGGGGGAAATGGTTTTAGGCTTTTAGGTTGAGTGCCTAATTGGCCCAGTGTGGATAAACATAGAAGGACTGTGTGACTGGCACTAGACAGACTGTGGGGTGGGGGGGTGGTTGGACTCGAGTCCAGGCTTGAGTGTACAAGCCAGGGCTTGAGTGAGGCCAAGGCAGGTGGGCCACTCTCCTGTGGAAGACCTGGCTGCTTTATGGGCAGAAAGGAGAAACAGTTTCAAAATAAATACATTTTGCTGCCGAAGGGCCCTTTCAGCATGGAATCCCACCCGTTCTGGAGTCATTCCGTTTTGTGTAAACCTGAAAGGTGTGAGAAAATAAACATGTAACGAACCCTGGGCTTGGAGCAGGACCTTGTCTGGGGCTTCCACCCTGCCGCTGGTAGATCCCGGCTTCAGGAATGCCAGCTGTGGGTTTTCAGATCAACATCACCTGCAGCGTGTAGCGGACAGTGCAGCCAGCTGAGTTAGAGGATGTTGGATGTAAAGGATTCAATGGAGAGACAAGAGCATGTGTTCTCTGAAGGGGCAGATCTTCTGAGGGTCTCTGTGAATGTTACAGCCATACATGGAACTCTTCATATAACCTAAACCTATTCACCAATTTCTGTCACTCATTCCAGTGTGAAACATGGAGCCTGAAGATAGCACACCTGCGTGATTATCTCACATACCTCATAAGAAGTTTGATTGTTGTTCTACTTTCGTTCTTTGGATTTCAAACTTAAATAAGTTGGAGGGAATGGTGAATAGTTATATGAATGGCTGTAACTGACTTTTGAGCTTGTTCCCCTGAAAAGTCTATAACAACAGCAATACAATTATTTAGAGTAAAAGCATTCCCACCATTTTGATTGGCTTTTCACCTTTTCAGGTGGATATCATTAAAATGGCATGTAAAAATTAAATATGTACATTTGATTACGTGGTCAAAATCAGATGATGAAAGAGGACTGAATTCTTTTCACAATCACATGCAAGTCCTGAAACCAGACATTTTGTCTAAACATACAGTGCAAAATTTTGAGGCCAAACAGACAGAAAATTACACTAAAGTTTACCTCAAAACTCCCCCAAACCAAGACTGAATCCCCCCGGTTTAAACAGAATACTATTTGGGAATATAAAAAACCGTCCAGGGTATTATGTGTGTTTTCACTCTCACCTTGCTAGGCTAACCATTCCTGCGACGACTGAAAAGAGCGTGGCGCTGTACATGCTGACGCAGCAATTTGCCCCTCGCAGGTCTGTAGAGGAGCGATACCATCCTTTCGAAACCAGGCATGTTTTCAATCCCTGCTGCGAGGGGCTGTCCATCACGCGGCTGTGGCCTCGTGGCTACGCCAGCGCGCGCTGTGAGACGGTACAATAGATGGATTCAGCACTTCTCCGAGGCTGTTTTCTCTCATGCTGTGAGTGGGGATCAGGTCTCTGGAGAACACGGGCTCTCAGGAAAACTCACAGCTCTTTCTAGCAAGTGCGCAGGAGTATGATGGTCCTTTACACTTTGTGACCATTTCCTTGGGAAGCAGTTGAGTTGACACTGGTACCCTATTGTAGGGGTTGTTGTTTAAATGCTTCTCTCCTGGACCCCACCAGGTTTAATGGAGTTGTACCCTGGACTTGGATGACAGTGTTAGCAAAATTAATAGCTGGGGGATGACAAAGGTATTTTTGGTTTCATTTCATTTTATAATATGATAGCAAATATAGAAATGATTTCATGAATTGAATACATCTATTATTCGAATACATCTGTATGCATCTACCACTTTTTAGAACATTATATAATTTTGTAATTATATAATACACATTATATAATACACACGTTTATAGTGACTGACCATTCCTTCCTGTTTCCGTTAAATTCCATCCCATTCCTGTTCCAGCTGCAAACACTTCTGCTTCTCCTCCAGCAGAAATAAATGTAACACGTCATGGTGATGCAGACTGCACCTCTCAAGCCATTGTGTGGCTTTTTGTGAACTTCAGGGATCACCATTTATTGTTCAACTTCATTCCTAATCAGAAGGCATGGGGGCAGCTCTGGTCCACATTGATGGGGCAGCTCTGGTCCACATTGATGGGTTCAGCTCTGGTCCACATTGATGGGAGCAGCTCTGGTCCACATTGATAGGAGCAGCTCTGGTCCACATTGATGGGAGCAGCTCTAGTCCACATTGATGGGAGCAGCTCTAGTCCACATTGATGGGTTCAACTCTGGTCCACATTGATGGGTTCAACTCTGGTCCACATTGATGGGAGCAGCTCTAGTCCACATTGATGGGTTCAGCTCTGGTCCACATTGATGGGTTCAGCTCTGGTCCACATTGATGGGTTCAGCTCTGGTCCACATGGCTGCATTCCTTCTGAATGACTTCATTAGCACTTTTTATTGGACTAAGTGCAAATGTGTGTTTGAGATGGAATAATTGTGTAATACTGGACAAAAACCTGGAACTGCTCTCAGTCATGTAGTGAACGTTAACACAGTGTGTTAAAGCCTGGACTTTAAATTAAATTCACTGTAGTTGGAGGACAGCAGTCTTGTCTGTTACAATGACAACCAGCTGGCTACTAAAGACTGAAAGTGTGAAATGATTATTTATATTTATTATGAATGATTACATATATA
>JAOXYF010000012.1:902284-912968 GCA_028565775.1 Sternarchorhynchus goeldii
CTCTCTCTCTCTCTCTCTCTCTCTCTCTCTCTCTCTCTCTCTCTCTCACAAACGTTCCCTCTCTCTCTCTCTCTTTTTCTCTCTCTCTCTCTCTCTTTTGAATCACCCCATCTCTGTCTCCATCTTTCTCGCGTGATCACTGTTGCTGGAAATTCCATGCCTGACCACCCCAATCATTCCTCGTTTTCCCATTTCCTCTTTCTTTGAACGAGTGCCCTACTCCATTTTCCAACTTTTCTGCCGATGCCTAGAAGACAGTATGGAGAAAGATGGAGTGTGTTTGACCAACCCACTTAAGCAGAAGTCTGAAAGGTTTTCTTTCTCTTTTTGTGCCCATTTGGCTCTAGAGTTGTGCAGCTTGTTATTAATATTCATTAGCACCTGGGAAGTCACTCTTACTGTCGTGAGAAGTATTTTCTTTCTAGTTTCCTTTTAAAATCTAATGAAGCAAAGGTGAAGCAAAAGCATGTGCCTTAGTGTGTATCCAGAGCTCAAGTTTCTTCAGTTCTTAATGCTTCAGTGAGATGTTTAAAAATTCGCAACGCATTCTTCATGTGTTTCATTCCTCTGCTGGGTATCAAAGAGTACTGTAAACTCCCCTGTTAACAATGTTTCTTAAGAAAATATGTAGGACGCTAAAAATAGTGACTGATTTTACAGTCAAAGACAGGTCAAGACGACTAGCCACCCCTTGCCCCCCACTCCCCAACCAATGTGACGTTCTCTTTCAAAACATTTGTTAACAAATTCAGAGCAAACACTCTGATCGCAGCAACTCAGTCTGAACGAGCTTGTGGCTCATAGGTGCTCCGAGACCATTGATGAGGGCCTGAATTTTAGCTGAGATGCATGAATCGTTGAGTCTTGCAGTTTCAGCACCGTGCCCTTGACCGCCGAGCTCGGCCCGACGATGGCAGCCTCCCAGTCTTAATCGGAGTTCCTTCCTTCACCACATCTGAAGGGGCCCAGAATGCCTTTCACTTCGGCCTTTGGTACAGAATTCAGAGGAGAAGCACAAGGCCTGCATCTGGCACTGATCAGTTGTGCATTTATTCAAGTTGATTTTTTTAGGCCCTGGCTGATCTTGTTCAGCATTTCAGTTTGGTAAAGCAGTCTTTCCCGGGCCCATGAAGACTCGAAAACATAGAGGAGGAACGCTAACTGGGAGTGATGGTTTTGTTTGTGATGCGTTCGCTCAGGAACGTGTCTCTCCGGAGTCTTCCATCATGCGCAGCCCTGACCACAGGCAATCGATGGGACACGCAAAGTTTCGGGGGTTTTCATGCCTCGGTAGCCTCGCGGGCCAGACGTGCCAGTTTCAGGCGTGGTTCAGGCAATTCTAGCCAATACATTGTTGTAGGCCTAAGGTCTGCAGCCCAAATACTGGCACCAGGTTGGTTCCCCATTAGTCTACCCTGATTTCTTCTGGCAGAATTTTCCACCTGAATGTTCTGGGAAGTGGTCACCAGCCAAATGTTCTGTTCTCTTTCAGGAGCTGCTCCCCCTGGTGTTGATGTTTGAACTTCCAGTGATAGTTCAGCTGAACCCTGACCCCAGCTCACCGGCCATCCAGCACATATCACAGACCTACAACATCTCAGTAGCTTTCAAACAGCGGTCTAGGCTCTATGGGGCTACAGGCGTGGTGAGGGGCTCACAGAACAATGTTGCAGCTGTTAAGGTGAGTTCTGCGCACATGCATGCACACGCATGCAGACATGCTCACCAGAACACACACATTCACTTACACACATTTACCACAGTATAGTTCCCCAGACATTCCTATGTTGCTTCTCAACTAAAAGCTGCAGATGCATTCGTGAGCTTCAGATGGTAAAGCAGATAGCTCAGGCCTGCAGACTCATTGGAGCACATGCGTGATCTGCAGAACCCCATTAGAACATGGGTGCAGAACATCTGACTGGAATCCATTCGAGCTCGCCTCTCTAGCTGTGGCAGGAGAGAGCCTGGTGCCTGTTCCACTTTCCAAATATCCTTCGCTCCTCCTCCATGAGCTCCAGGCCCTGCCTATGAGGGGCAGGGGCCCCAGGTCTGTGGCAGGGTCCCACAGGCTCCTGACTATGTCTGGTATGTGGTGAGTGCTATGGTGAGACCACACACCGCTGCAAACTGGGGGAAGAATGGAGGAAGCCCAACTTCCTCCTTTCACCCCCTGATCACCCCCCCCCCCCCCAGTTTAGTCGATGGTGTCCTCCATCTGTTCCTAGACCAGAGGCTTTTGTTTGATCTTTGGGCACCCCCATCCAGTCCACATTTTTCTTGTGCTCTATTTCCCAAAACTGCCAGTAATCAGCGCTCTCCAGTGCTCGATTACCTGATTCAAGCAGAGCAAAATAAAAATGCAGCCTAGGTTTTGCCGTGTCCGGACGGGTGTGTCCCGTTTGGTTGCTGACCGGGTCCCGTTTTGCGCCTGTGTTGCAGAGGGGCACGGCCGTGCTGCTGGAGCACCTGGCCGGCAGCCTGGCCAGCGCCGTCACGGTCAGCACACAGCTGGACATCGCTCCACAGCACCACCTGTCCATGATGGGCCGGAACGGTATCAACGTCAAGCATGTGCTCCAGCGCACCGGGGCACAGGTCCACTTCCCCGACCCCAACTGCCCGCAGAAGAAGTCCACCGTCTACATCCAGGGCACCATCGACTCTGTGTGCCTGGCGCGCCAGTATCTGATGGTGAGAGAGTTTGCTTTCTCTTTCTTATCAGTCACATTTCTCTCTGTTCTCTCTGTTTGTTTGGTCCCGTCCTTCCGGGCGGTGTGGGCGTGTTTGGGTGTGCATGTGTGTGTGGGCGTGTGTGGGTGTGGGCGTGTGTGGGTGTGCATGTGCATGTGGGCGTGTGTGGGTGTGTAGGCATGTGTGTGGGCGTGTGTCAGCATGAGTGTCTGGGCGTGTGTGTGTGTGTGGGCGTGTGTGTGTGTGGGCGTGTGTGTGTGTGTGTCTGGGCGTGTGTGTGTGGGCGTGTGTGTGTGGGCACGTGTGCGTGTGTGTGTGTCTGGGTGTGCGTCGTGAACGACAGCTCATCCGCTCAAAGCCCAGTGGGCCACAGCTCCACAAGATCACATTCAGACACACATAAGAAGTGCAGACGGTCCACTCTGAAATATGTGGTCACACGTCTGTTTAGAACACAGGGGAGTCAATCTCCAGCCCTAGAAGGCCTGGATGCATTGCAGTTTGGGGATTTCTCTCGGTTGACTTGTCTACCTACCCACACTAGTAATGAACTGAAGACTACAACTCAAGGTGTAGTCAGACTCAAGTGCTGTACCACCAAGTTCTAGATTGTTCTAAGTGGTTCCAGAGTGGCCTTTCCCGAACAGATCAAGGCCCGTTGCTCCCTCGTGTACCTGCTGCTTCTCCTTTCTGCCTGTGTGCAGGTGAAAGACGGATGGCAGTGCTTTGCTGCTTTAGGACTTCAGCCAAGCAGCACTTGAGGCACTTAAAGTTGGAGCAAATGAACGATTTAAACCTGTACAGAAAACTGCTTTTTTACCTTCCTTAAAAGACCTCTCTCTCTCTCTCTCTCTCTCTCTCTCTCTCTCTCTCTCTGTCTGCCTCTGCTTTTTGTTCACACGTGTACGTGTGCGGACGTGCACGTGTGTATATGTATGTGCACGTGTGCTCATGTGCTGCCTGCCACAGGGCTGCCTGCCGCTGGTCCTGATGTTTGATATCAAAGAGGACGTCATTGTGGATCCACAGTGCATTGCCTCTCTCATGGAGCAGCTGGATGTGTTCATCAGCATCAAGCCCAAACCCAAACAGCCCAGCAAGGTACAAACCCCATCCCTTCTACCCCATCCCCTCACACCCCCCCCCCCAAAACCATCCATCACCTCCCGCTACTACCGAAAATCACGAAAGCCTTACAAACTTCTGCCTCTGGCTATAACTCATAACTCATCAGATCTGTGAAGGAGCCTGAAGGACTGGGCACTTCTCAAGGTGTAGTTAGACTATTTTTACAAACCACACGGGATGGCGCATGTAGGATTTGTGTATGTGGTTTATGGTAGGGGGATGTGGGAACTGCAAAAGCTCTCGCAGTATTTTCATGTCCTTGCTCACAGTCATGGGGAGAAACAGGACCTCATGTTTTTAACTGGAAGGCACCACTCGATCCTGTCAAACAGAACATAAATCTCCATCTCTCCTTTTCAGAACATAATTCTTCTCCAATTTCCCAGCTGGCCTTGTGCTGGCCCAGTTGGAATTGCCCTTTCATTTTCATGATGGGCCTATTAATTTAAAAGCAGGGTTTATAAATAAAAAAAAAAAAATCCCAGCTAGATGTCAGACACGTGCTTTTATTTGTCAGTCACCCGTGATAATCAGAGACTCTCATATAAGATCCTTAGTTATTCCTGACTGGTACATTTATTAGGATAAATAAAGTTCCATATGCTTGTGTCTTCACCGCCTGAAGCCTTTCATCAGTTATCAGTACTGACAGCTTAGTTAATGTTACGAACTCTTTTTACTTGGGCTTCATCATATGTAGGTTGTTAAATGACATTATAATTTTGGCCTTTTTCAGTACTGATCCTGCAAAATACTGATATGATCAAGTGGGTCCAGTAATAAATCACTTGTATTGCACATGATGACCAATTTGACTTTCCAAATGTGGGTGTTGAATAAATTGCAGCATTTGCTTGATGCATCAGACATAAATCATTTAGGTGAATAGAGTGATCTAGGTGAGATCTAGAATAGAGTGATCTAGGTGAGATCTAGAATAGAGTGATCTAGGATCTGTGAGAACCATTTCATTTGGACTTGATTTGAAGGGGATATGAGGGGACACATCCTCCTGTAACTAAACTAACTAGAATAAAATGCTTTCACTCCTTCCCCTTGCAAAACTGACCCTCTTTTCTCCATTTGATTAAATTTGTTATATGATATCAGGTAAATGGATATTATTTATCTTATTGTTTTAATTATACTGACCCAAGTCAAGAACAAGGCAAAATGTTAATCTCTATTTTGAATGCAAACAGCAGGGGGCGATCTGATCACTTCACTCCCTGTACAGTGGAGAGTTTAGTTCAGTGTGTGCAGCAGTCGTTCAGATTCAGACAGGCAGGAGATGTTGTTTAATTCCTCCCACCCCTACTCCTTCAGGTGAAGCTTACCATCTCATGTGAAGTTTTTATTTATTTATTTATATTCAACCACTGATTCCAAAGCATATCACAGTCATAATAAGCAGCATTATAGCTGTATAAACATGTATTTTCCACATTGTACATGTTTGGTAGAAATTAAAAATGATAATGATTTACACGTCATTACATGTACTACTGTATTCAATTATCAAAGAAAAGTTAGAAGAGAAAAAGTTTCGAGTGGTACCTACTTTTTTTGCTGTCTCTCTCTCTTTCTCTCTCTCTCTTTTTCACAACCTTCTTCCTCTTGTCTATCTCTGCACCCCTCCCCCAATCTAGTCAGTGATAGTAAAGAGTGTGGAAAGGAACGCTCTGAACATGTATGAAGCCAGGAAGTATCTCCTAGGCCTGGAGAGCAGTGGGGTGTCAGTCTCCACTTCTTCCACCTGCAGCAGCACCACCACCAGCAGCAGCAGTCCTCCAGTCGCCCCCACACCTGCCCCCGCCCCTGCACCGCCACTCAGCTGCCCCGTGGGCCTGGACATCCTCACCTCAGGTGGTTTGGGCCTCACCAGCCTGGGTAAGCAAGACCTTTGTTTCCCACCTGGTGTATTTAGTGGTACTCTTTAAAGATGCTGGGCTTTCTGTGTTTTGCAGATATGTATTAAACAAAAGATTTAAAAAATTATATATTTGATATATTTGCTAATCTCATGTTAAATATGGAACATTAGGGAAAGGCTTTGTAAGTTTTATTCTGAAACTAGTGAGAAGCTCATTTTCTGTTCAGTGTGGTGATGGTTCATGTGGTGCAAGCGGGTGCATTTTGATCCACAAGACGAGAAGATTCGATATGGATGATTCTGACCTACTATCTCGTCTTCAGGTCTGCTGGGGCCGGCGGCCAACTCTCTCAGCGCCCCGACCACTCCCAACTCTCTCCTCAACGCCCTCAATAGCTCCATCAGCCCCCTGCATGCACCACCTTCTGCAGCCTCCAGCCCCACACTCTGGTCCAGTTCCCTGGCCAGCGTTACCAGCACGTCAGGTGAAGTGTTCATGCACAGTTGTTGCATGTTGCTTTTTTGTATCTCTTTGGTAACTAATTTTGGGTGTTATTTTGAGATTATTGGGTGGCAAAGCCATTTTCAACAGAACTGAGACGAGCTTCATTAGTGGTAGCATAGAGGTATGGCAGAAATGTTGGGATTGGGAGTAGTTTGCCACTCAGATATATCCAACCAGTGCCAGTCCTGTAGTGAGATGTGACTACCGCAGTCTGTAAGTGTACAATATGGTGTTTCTAACCAATATATGTTTCTAATAAAATGGGTGTTAAGCATATATACTGTGAATTGTATTATATTATAAGCCAAAGGTTGATGATGATTGCTCTTGTTCTGAATCTTTCAGGTTTTTCATCACCGCTGATGATCCATCCTGCTACACAGGCTACACTGACGAACATCCTGCTGACGGGTGTCCAGGGTTACACCCAGAACACACCCTCTCCTCCGCCCGGACTCTCCCCCATAGACCCGCAGGTCAACGGAGTCCCAGACTGCACCAAGGCCGTGCCCTCCCTCAACGGCAAGGTGCCTCCACCTCCTCTCTTTTGTGATGAGTGTTGCATCCAAAAGCATGAATACGTTCAAATATGACACTTGGCATGTTCCGGTTGTTGCGTTTGGACTGTATTCTTTAACTCCGTGTATGTATGTGTGTTGTTTGTGTGTGTGTGTGTATGTGTATGCGTGTTTATGTGTGTGTGTTTCTCTGTGTGTATGTGTATGCGTGTTTATGTGTGTGTGTTTCTCTGTGTGTGTTTGTGTGTGTGTTTTTGTGTGTGTGTGTGTGTGTGTGTGTGTGTGTGTGTGTGTGTGTGTGTGCTGCAGCAGCACCCCATGTACAGTAGAATATCTGCTGCCTCCTTGGCTGACAAGGTTCTGAATGTGGCTCATGGAGAATCTGTCCAGGAGACAAGCACCCACTGCCCACCTGAGCCCATGTCTAGCAAGCCCAGCCAGGACCAAGGTACTTCCCTGCCTCCCAGAAAGATGTTGCATTAGATATACACAACACTGTACACATTCAACACTGGTTCAGGTCAATGAGTAACAATTGCAAACAAATCTTTGTTTTCTCAAGGTTATCTACTTGAAGGTTTATTGTTTAGTTTAAAGATTACAGTCTCTCCCAAAAGGAAGTTTCTTAAGATAGCTAGTTAGCTATTTGTACTGCAGTGAATTTAATCAATGTTTAAACCATGACAAATAATGCAAGAATTCTGTCAATTCTGTGTTCTTGGCTAATAAACTCAGCACTTATGGAGTAGCCACAGTTCTGTGTTTAGAAAGCCCTTACTGCTGTTCAAGGCCAGGTTCTGTGAACCATGTGATTGGCAATAACCCCCTGACCTTCTCCAGATTAAAACTAGCCTTTATTGACTTTGGCCAGTTGATTTATGTATTAATGCGTGCTTGGTTCCAAATGGTTGGGCCTTTCTTTCCTGTATTGCTGCGAAATATAGTGTAAAGTGTTTCCGTACCTCTTCAGTGTTAGCATTGAGGCTTGTTTGCTTTGGCTGCACTTCCACTAGTCAGGAGATTGGTATGGTTTTTTTCACTCCCACTTAGTGTAGAAGTCAATTCAATTAGAGGTTTGTTTTTATTTTTTTCTTTCTCCGTGACCACTGAAGCCATAAGGAGGGCAGTGGGCCCCACATTCCATTATACCAAAACTGGTCAAACTATACAGTCTTCAACTCTTGGCTTACAGAAAGAATGAAAGAATGGTGTGTATGTTTGTGTTTATGTGTGTGTGTGTGTGTGTGTGTGGGTGGGTTTGTGTGTGTGTGTCTGTGTGGGTCTGTGTGTGTGTGTGTGTGTGTGTGTGTGTGTGTATTCCAGGCTCCGATACATTCGTGGAGGTGGGTATGCCGCGGAGCCCGTCTCACTCGGGTGGCAGCAGTGAGCTGAAGCAGATGCTGGCCTCCTGCAAAGCAGGAAAGAGGCAGGCTGTGGAGTTACTGCAGGGCACCAAGAACTCCCATCTACAGTAAGTACAAACACACACACACATGCAAACTCAACATATACAAAAATGCACACAAATATATAACAGTCCCACAAGCCGAATAAACACTACAAACCCCGCAACTACAAAGGTTGCTAGTGATGTTGAGGGAAAGTGTGACTGCTGGGTTTTGTTGTGACAGACTGTTGGGTTTTGGAAAAAGCCAGTTAGAGACAAGCAATGCCTGCATCAGCCGTGCAGCCCTGCAGGTCACGTGTTGTTCTGTCTCATCTCTCTCTCTCTCTGGTCTCTCATTCTCATCTCTCTCTGTTTCTTCCCTTTTTCTTTTGTTTCCCTCTCTAACTCTCTCTCAGTACTCTAAAGTGGTTTGTAAGCTCAACATCTGATGTGTAATTGTTTCTTTCCAAACCACTTGTCTGGATTGGGAAGCAAACCTCTCTGATCATTTGTTCTCCTTCAGACTATAACAGAGGCAGTAGATCAGGGCAGAACATTTGCCGTCTCTTGTGGGAATGGTCTTTAGTAGAGGGCTGTTGGAGCTGGGAAGGATTTGATACAGTCGTATCTGTAAGTTAGGGACAGAATAGATTTTTAATGCTGTTAATTGACCCTGCACCACATTTTTATTTTTGCTAATTGCTGAAGACAATATAAAGAATAAGACGATGATAGAATTAGCGTCCAGGGTTAGGGTTGCCTTGCTTTTTCACAGCACTCCGCATTCTCTTCCTATTCCTTTCTCCTTTCCCCCTTCACCATTCTCTCCCTCTCCAGCTCAGACTGTTTGCTCTCTGACTCCGACTCCAGTGCGTCCGAGAGCCCTGTGGCTGACAAGCGAGCTCCGGGCAGCGAGAGGGCGGCCGAGCGAGCCGCCCAGCAGAACTCGGAACGCATCCGCCTCCCTCCGCAAGCCTCTTTCACCAACATGCAGGTACTGGAGAACCCGCCTCTTATAACCCCCATCCGCCCGCTAGTCACGGTGCATCCTCCCGCCAGCCCCAGACTCCCACACCCCCTACCTCCCCCCCCACAGCATGGCAAACATTCCCTCACTTCTTCCGACTGCTGGACCTGTGCTCTGTGGTCCTGTACGTTGTCTGCCCTTCTCTCGTGTTGCTGCTGGTTGCTGGCAAGCTGCCGTCCACGTGCACAGCCAGTGGAAGCTGTGCCATGTGTTAATAATATGGCTTCTCCATGAACTCCAGTCTCTGGAGAGGTTCCGGGCTCATGTTTGTCTGTGCATGAGTCTACGGTAAGTACTTGTGACAGAATGAGGCAATGTTTAGCTCGCGCCTTCGCCAGTCTGTGAGACAAGCAGACAAACAATATGTAGGTCAGTCCTCTTCCATCCCCCCTCCCACCAGCCTAAACATTTTCCTGCTCTCTTCCTTCCACTATAGGCCTTCGACTATGAGCAAAAGAAGTTGCTGGCGACCAAAGGTATGTGGTACACCAGTCAAATCCCCATGAAAAGTTCTCTATCCTGCCTGTATAGTTTATCATCCATGTTAAAGTCTTCTTTTCATCCCCAGCATAACAAACAGATCCACTAGTAACAAAGTGGTGCAACCTTATATGTTTAGTCTGCTGTGCCAGCTCAGGATGGAATAGCCCTACTGAATTTCCAAGGGCAGAAGATCTGGCTGGATGCAGCATGTCATTACACTCATGGATCTCATTTACAGTAAATGTCCTAAAACCTAATACAGGCTCTCTCTCCAAGCCACGTGTTGTGGGCCACATATAAGCCTGCCAAACTATGGGATTGTGAATAGAAGAATGTATTCAGTTTAGACCTTGAATGTTTGCCATTGCTATGGTAATATACTTATTTTAATGAAGCTGTATATATACTTCATTCATAGCTCTTAGTATAACGCCTGAAGCCTGGCTTTTGTTGATTGATGGTAGCGATTTTTGGATTTCGAGTACAGAAGAGGCTTATTTGAGTCAGCAGTGGTGTGTTTGTGATGTGTTTCAGCCATGCTGAAGAAGCCAGTGGTGACGGAGGTGCGGACTCCCACCAACACATGGAGTGGTCTGGGCTTCTCCAAGTCCATGCCTGCGGAGACCATCAAGGAGCTACGCAGGGCCCACCACGTGTCTTACAAACCGGCCATGTCCACTACATATGAGGTACTGCCCAGCCACTTTATTACACGTCTGCTTTATTACACATCTGCTTGTAATGGACACGGCTTCACATTGCTGCAGTTGATTTAGCATGTAATGAGCAGGAGAGTGCAGGCTTCTCTGATCTCAGGTCAGTTTCCATAGAGCATTTAGTGGGTAAGCTGTGAAGAAGTGCAGGAAGACAGTATAGGCCCTTCTGATCTCGTTTCTTGCCCTGTCTGGGTTGGTTCCCACCTTGTGCTGCAAAGCGGCCAGACTCCAGCAGGTTTAAAAGATGAATGAAAGAATGAAGGCTCTTGTTCAAGTTCAAGGTTATTTATTTTTATAGCGCTTTTAACAACAGACGTTGTCTCAAAGCAGCTTTACAAATGTCCGAGTCCAAG
>JAOXYF010000012.1:913068-934405 GCA_028565775.1 Sternarchorhynchus goeldii
AACTCCCTAAGGCATGAGGAAGAAACCTTGAGAGGAACCAAGACTCAAGGGGGGGGCCCATCCTCTTCTGGCCGACAACTGATACTCCTGTATCAGTTTATTCAGTGAGTTAACAGAACTACTGGCTACATTTGAGTGATGGTTGGATGGTATGTCACGGCAGGGATCGCCGTTGTCACTGTCACGCTCCAGCAGCAGGGAAGGCGTGGGAAACGGCAGCGACTCTGACAACTGGAGGGAGAGGAACGGGAGCGGGCTCCCAGCACACAGGGACTTCCCAGCACCCATCAGCCCCAAGAGGAAGCAGAACAAGACTGGTAAGATGGCATTACCATTAGGCCAAGAGGCCGATGTTACGTTGATGCTAAATAGATGGTGCTTCTCTCCTGCAGTGGAGCATTACTTGAGCAGCAGCAACTACATGGACTGCATCTCCTCAGTCACGGGAAGCAATGGCTGTAATCTCAGCACCTCCCTGAAGGGCTCAGACCTGCCGGAGCTTTTTAGCAAGCTGGGCCTGGGGAAGTACACTGATGTTTTCCAACAGCAGGAGGTACAGTCTAAAGAAAGATGGGTCTAACTCTGGACCTCAAATACAGTTTCTGGTAATTTGAGCAGTTACTGTAACTGATTGCCCATGTTATCATCACACCTCACAGTGAGATAAAGGATGGATGGAAATGCTATGTCTGGACTGAACGTCTTTTAGTATGTGGTCCAAAGAGGCACAAGTTAGGATCTGGTTTCTGTGGTGCTTGGGCTCCTGTCATAAAAAAATATCACTGTCAAGCTCTTCATGTCGACAACTTAGCAAATTAGCAAACAGAGCTGTGAAATGTTCCCTTTCGCCCTGAGTCACCCTGAGTCAGCTACATTGCTAGAACATAAAAAAAGACTCGAGAATTGAGAAATGTCTCCAGGACAGTGGACATTTTGGACCTAAAACACTGAACAATTTACTGAACACTGAACAGCTCCGTCAAAAATGCAAATTTTGCTAACAATGACTAAATGAAATTTACCACCAGTTAGTTTTGTCGCCAATCAGAGTTACATGAATGTAATTTCTTATTGATGGCTGAAGAAAGCGGCTATTCTTTTTAGCCACATTGCCATGTTTGATTAACCTGTTCCTTTAGGTTACAGTTAATTTAAGCAAAAGGCCCTTTTGTAATTCCATACTGATAGTTGGATGTGCTCATTTCCATGACTCTGCCCATTATATGGAGTTCAGGTTTCACTGGTCACGGACTCATTAGCAGCTGTTGTGTCTGTCTCACAGATTGACCTGCAGACATTCCTCACCCTCACTGACCAGGACCTGAAAGAGCTGGGCATCACCACGTTTGGAGCACGGCGGAAAATGCTGCTTGCCATCTCAGGTATGGTCCTCTCCCTGTACTTTCACTAAAAGCTTAATGACTGCAAAAAAAGACAACCAGGTGGTCTCGGAGTAGCCTGCCATGTCTCGGGCTTTTTAATAATTCCCCAAACCGCTTGGGTTGTTCCAGGTTGTTAGGGATAGTGATGAAGATCGATTGAGCCATCAGGGTTCAATGTGAGGCAGCTGCCTATGCTCACCACAGGCTCTGCATGACTGAAGGCCCATATCGCTGCAGGGTAGCGAGTGGATGCGATGGGACTGGGGCCGCTGCTCTGGTTATCTTTGGCCCACAGTGCTGGTCTTTTGTGTGGTTCAGCATTTGCTCCGAGCGTTTCAGCTCGAAATATTTGCCACCCACCATCAAATAACAATAATGGATACCTCCAGTCAGGCAAGAGCATTTTCTCCTATGACGGTGGCCCACTCTCGGATTAAGGCGTGGAGCCTGGGGCCAGGGTGAGCTTTACTCAAGCCATCACCCTGCCGTTTGATGGTAATGCTGCTTATATTTGCGAAACACTGGCATGCTTGTGAATTCCAGGACGCAGAGGTAGAGAGAAGACAAGGCCGATTTGTCCTGAGGACAGGAAACGGCTGCGGGCCAGTGTTTATTTCATTTGCTGAACGATTTGGCCAAACATGAATCTAGTATAATCTGGTCTGATGGAATCTAGAACTGAAGGAGGAGTGTCCTCCCTCACTTTTTGTCTCCTCAGAATGGAGAAAAAAAAACATTCCTGAGCTCTGGCGCTGTCAAGCCCTTTTACCCGTAAATGTTCTCACCAGGAAAAAAATAACACAAATAACCCTTTTCAGACAGGAGCCTTTTATTCTTCTGGTGCTGGGTATTTTTAAGCAGCTAAATTAAAACATCGCTTGGGCCAGACTTGCCTTAGGGCTTCTCGTGACATTAAAATGGACGTATCCGAATCTCTTCATTAAAATCCCTACCATGTTCCACAGACCTGAACAAGAACCGGAGGAAGCTCTTCGAGCCGCCCAACATCCGCTCCTCGTTCTTGGAGGGGGGCGCCAGCGGGCGCCTGCCGCGGCAGTTCCACGCCGATGTCGGCAGCGTGAGCGGACGCTGGTGAGCCACCAGGGCCAGCCGCCCCTGTGCAGCCCGTGCATGGGTACAGCTGAACTGCACGAAGCCATTCCTGACCCCCCCTGCCTTTAAAAGCAGTACTGGACCACACCCCTTTTCCTCTAAATCCGTGCCAAAAAAGCAACGAATGTTTATGTAATGGAGGTCAAGTCCAGAGGACTCTTGTAAATGTGGATTATTATGTACAATACGGTACTCTATGCAGTATGGTACTCTATGCAGTATGGTACTCTATGCAGTATGGTACTCTTGTGGAAATGAAGGTAACAATAATGGATCCATAGAGCTCCTGCACTGTTGTATAAGGAGCCATGGAGCACATGGTTCAGTTTAGATTTTTATTTATATCCTTTGTCTTAGGCTTTTTTCATACTAATTCTTTTGCACTTTAAGAATACTAAATACTTTGCCTGTGGGCCAGTTCCTCTCTGATCTGCCCTAAGAGATGTGCATGAAGCATATTCAGCATAGCACTTAATCGACATGCGCAATCATCATCAAGATATGGTCTTGGAAAACACCCTGAACGTCACCACCATCACGTACCTATCAGCTTCCTGTGCTTCATTCAAACAGCGTTTTGTCGTTTTGCTTTATCCTGTTTAAGTGATGCCCTGGTGTAGCACTCAGAGATGTGATTATGGTCACTCTGCTCCTGGACAACCTAGTCATGGGCTTGAATAAACACATACACACATGTGCACAGTTAGCATCACACACTCCTTGGCTGCAGCCTGGCCAATCCCTGAACGTAACCAGTGCATGCCTTCGTCTGCAGTTTAGTTTGGTTTTTTTTCCTCTGATCTACCTCTCCATCTGCCTTTCACTTTCTTTATGCTATGCAACCTGTAGATAACCTGAGAGAGAACCTGTAGATAACCTGAAAGAGAACCTGTAGATAACCTTAGAGAGATCCTGTAGATAAGGCTGAACCTGTAAATGAAGTTCTGCAATTTCTTCAGTCTTCTAGGCAGCATGGTCACCTTTGCCAAACCGAAATGTTTCACCATAATGAAGCATAGTGTGGTCTCTTCATGTGAGATTTCAGGAGGAAGTATCCGAGTTCCACGGCCTTGTACGAGGGACACACATCTAAAGCTGTGAAATGTGCCAGTTGTCTTTTCAAAGTTAAAACCACCAACTGTGTCTTCATACACTATTCCCAGCTTCCTAAAAACAATTGAAGAATTTAATCTTCTCTCACAAAGGTACAGCAGTTTGACATGGATGTAGCTAAACCACTCATGGAATAATCTCACAATACATTGCTTAATCTTTACATGTATAGTATACTTGTATTTGCATTTAATATGTTCTATAAGACCTCATATTTGATAGAGGTACTGTTGAAATACGTATTTTGCATATTGCAGTTTTATAGTCTTTTATATTTTTGTCTACTAGTTTGTCTTGGTAATGTCCAGAGAGCAACAAACGATTAATTAGTAGCTGAGTTCATAGGATGTGACTTTCAAGGGATTTTTGTGTGTGTGCGTGTTACCAAATTTGGATTGATGTACAAATAAAGGGGGGAAAAGCTCCCTATATTGTACAGAGTTCCAGTCAGTATTAACTGATGAATCTAATCAACAGACTATGCAAAGAAGTCACTTTGCCATATAGTTTATGATTTCTACTTAAAGTACATTAGTGCCCAGAGAAGCACATTAGTGCCCAGAGTCTTAAAGCACATTAGTGCCCAGAGTCTTGACCCAATCAAGTTCATAGACTGCCTGATTCCAGTATATTGTTGCCTTAATATACCTTTTATTAGTGCCTAGTATGCATCAAATGTTTTAATCTATATGATTTGTGAGAAACCAAACTGTAATTCATTTGTAGAATTGATTCTTTCTCTCCTTAAGAGGAGAAAATAAGGGAAGGAGAAACTGAAGTCTTAATATTTTGACATGGCCTTGTGACCAGGGTCAGCACTTTTTTTGTTAGTTTTGTTTTGATTTGTTTTGATTTGTTGTTTTTTAGTATCTTGGGCCAAAGCCAAAGGCGGTGCTCCATGATGATCATGTACAACATTGTACAGGTCGACCACGTCGGAGCATTCAGTGTTGATGATACAGCAATATGAAAAAGCACTAATCTGTATTGTGCCAAACGTTCTGTTTACCCCATCGTACATATTAGGGACATCAGTTACATGTGATTTAGCTGGCTAGTGCCTTGGCAATGACTCTTTGACAAAGA
Source organism: Sternarchorhynchus goeldii (assembly GCA_028565775.1). Lineage (NCBI taxonomy): Eukaryota > Metazoa > Chordata > Actinopteri > Gymnotiformes > Apteronotidae > Sternarchorhynchus > Sternarchorhynchus goeldii. The sequence goes on from JAOXYF010000012.1 coordinate 917,763, forward strand.
TCAAATACTCCTTGGTAACGTTCTTTTTTGATGTTATTATTTTGATGTTTATTATTACCTTGAACATGTGGTACTGTTGAATGTTCTTTACAAGTTGGAGGCATTGTTACAAAAGAATAAAATGTATGTTACCCTTTTTTGATGTTTGTAAGCCTTTTTTCAGCCTAGATTTGCCCATTTGTGGGAAGCAGGGGTGGTATTGACGAGACACGTCACAGTTTGATTAAATTTGAATTCAGTGTGCTTTGATGTGAAAATATGTTCTAGCTAACATTATTTGTTCTAATTATTGTTACTCCACCATCCAGGTCCATGAAATGCTTCACATAAACAAAACATTATCCAACCGGCGTTTGACAGCTCCAGAGTTTCCTGGAGTGAAATAGAATTATTCTTCAAGGGAGATTCATGTTGCCTCTCAGATTTTTTTTTCTCCAGCTTCTACAAGTAATGTCTATTACAACTCTAGTGAGTTTGTACATTGTATCGAGAAAAAATGCTGAACTGTCAATTAAGCTGTAATTCATTGCCCTGGAGTGTTCCAGTGAACCCGTTCACCCCAGCAGCCACCTCCGTTTCCCCTGGCAGAGAGCTGGGCATACGGAACAAGTGACAAGCACTAGGCCAATGATGAGTGAACAAAACGAGAGCTTTAATGAGCCACAAAGACAACTCCACCCAGACTGACTGGGCATCAGCCCTCAAAATATGTCACAAACATGTCAGTGAGCTCACCGACACACGGAACCCTGTTTACACACGTCCAGATGGGGATTGCTAGAACTAGTTCTCTTTTCATCTCCTTCACTGAAGTAAAAAGTGGAAGACAAACACAGTATGCATGGAGGGACAGTAAGAAAATGTGATAGAACCGGTGTGATAACTCATCACAAAATGTGTTTGTCCTGGATTACTTCTTGTAGTACAGTGATTTGGGCCTCTCATGCAAAAGGAGTTCCAAAATCGGGCCTCTGGTGGGTTTAATGAAAAAATGTAACACCCACCCCCCTTTTAAAATTTTTTTTTGGTTTTGTCTTATTTTCCTCTGGCAAGGTTATGTCCTAGCATTTTGAATCCCACCACATTGTTTGGACCACGGACAGAGGAGAGGAGGGGCCGAAGTTCCTCCACCACAACACTCGGAAGAAACACTCAAGAATGAACTCGACGGACACAGCAAATGAGAAACCAACCTTGGTTAGAGCGCCAGTGCCAATTCTGAGGGATTCTTTAATGATACGTGTAGACAAAATATCAGAACTGTGCTTTCTTCATGTCATTTGAGGGATAGAAGAAGAAGAAAAAAAAATCTGCCGTCTCATTAAAAATCTGTTCCGCACCGAAGCATTAAGGTTAACAGTGGTCTGCTAAATATCTCAGTGTGTGCTCTGACCACATGCTGTTTTTCTCTGCATGGAGACATGGAAGGCATGAGATCTTTGCTTGTGAAGAAAACTCATCTATCATCCAGCATCCTTGCACTTTTAGGGAGGTGCATGGGCTTGTTTAAAGGCCAAAGTTCAAGCTGATCCAGTCTGGAATTAGTGGGACAGAATGGAACAGTGGGGTGTCTGTCCACGACATATCTGCTTCGCTCTACATGCTTGTTTCCAGAAAATTCTCTGACACAAGCGTGGTCTCGATGGCTTGCTCTCATCATTGCACACAGGCAGTGAAATCCTTGGCGACCTCCAGACGTCATGTTCTGCCTGTTCCTAGGCAAGAGAATGCACATCTTTGAGAGAGGTGATGAAGCAGGATGTGAGTGTGGTATTTGGTATTTACTGTTTTCTGTAGTTAAATTGCAGTGAGAACTAAACAACAAAGGGGACAGGAGACTAAAAAAAACAGGAAACTAGTAACACAAAGAAACTATTTAAAACAGATGCTAACAAGACAAGGAAAACTGAACAATGAGAAAGGCAAACACAACAACAGGTAAACACATATTCACCAACAACACAAAAATAGGTAAACATATATTCACCAACAATACCATCTACAGAGCAAGGGTAATATGGGGGGACTAATAAGAAACACCTGGGGACAATTAATAGAGGCGCTAAAAACAAGACAAGGTGAGGTCCATGACAAGACACAATAAACAAATAATCCAGACCATTTTGATCAATAACAATCCCTATAACCTGAAAACCCTAAATGTTTCATGAACATTATGATTTCTTCAATTTATCACTAGGGGGCACTAAAACATAAATGAGTGCAATACCTCTTATGTTGAACACCCTCTCGTTTTGTGTTTAAATTATTCATCAGTAACCATGGTTTATTAATAGAACATTCCTTTGTAATACAGAAATTACTGGTGGAGGATGTAGTGTTTCATTATTGAAATGTCACTTTATTTGAAAGGCCAATTATTTAGTGTTCTTACAGACATAATGTCCTTGAAAAGGTTTTTTTTCTTTACCAACTTATATCTAAATGCTAAATATGGTACTTATTGCATAAGTTAAGTCTTTACAACTCTGCAATATCAATCAGCATCCTTGCATGTCAATAGTCTTGTCTGCCCTCATTGAGATACACATTGTCGATCACATACATACACACTCATATTGTTTGTGGACTGTAATGCTATGTTGTGTCTTGTCTTTTACAGAACTAACAATTTAAACGATTGGAGTTATATATTTTGTTATATTTTTCTTTAATTTTGTGTATTTTATATGACACAGCATTCAGTGTTAATCAGTGTTTTCTGACAGTGTTTTCCTTTTTGCCTTAACATGCAGTGTAAGGTGCACTTTAAGTAATTGTAGTGACCGTGTAGGACTCCTCCAATATTTAATAGATATCCAACACCTTCTCAAAGATAAGCGTTTGTGGGACCTGTGCTCTTCCCATTCTCTCTGCTCAGTGCTTCTTCCATAAGCATGCTATCGCTAGCACCACCCCTCGAGCCACAGCTCCGCGCCGAACCGAACAGGCCACCAGACACGCCGCCATTTGGGTGTCTTTGTTCCATCTGCCACGGCCTCTTAAACAGGCTTACGTAAGTCGAGCCTTATGAAGAACTAATCTGAAGCGCCGATGATAGCATGTGATCAAAACTGCACTTCAGGAGTCTCTGACAGTGGGAAATTGTTTCCTGTTAACTCCCAGCCATCCCGTCTTCAGCTGTTCACCGTTCTCTGTTCATCTGCCACGTGCGGATTTTAGAGCGTCCCGCTGGTAGTGTTGGAGCAGAGGGCAAGGAAGACCTGGCATGGGTGTATTTTAGAATGCATTCGTTTATTCTTAATGAACTAAAAAGGAATATTGATATGTTTTAGATAAATGGTGTTTTAGCTAATTGATTGTGCTGACTGAGGAATGAGAATTCTTATTGTTTATTGTTTATTCTATTTATTATTGTTTATTCTATTATCCACATCTATTATTATGAATAGAAGAATATAAAGATCATCTAATCTGATCTACTGGTATGGTATCTATGTATCTATGTATATGTGCTCTTTATACAATCTTCAACTCTGTTGATGCTAGTTTGTTGCTCAGTTGAGCTAAAGAACCTTTTTTTTTACTATTGACAGGAGTGTGATTGATGTTCTGATATTTACTACTGCATATTTAACCTTGAGAGACAAATGTGGAAGAAGCAAACTCACATCTCAGCCGTCACCCATCTCAGAGCAGAGACCACACCCATGTACCACCCTAACACAGGCCTCGATCGCCACACACCTCCCAGTCCTTCCAATCACATACATATTAACCTTCACTTGACTCTTGATCCTCATTTCACCCAACTGTTTCCTACTATTTACAATCACTGTCTCGCTTTATTTTTACCAAGCTAATGGCTGTCCCCATCCGGCTTGGTACTAAATAAGGATTGACTAGGCTCTACCTACCTGCCCCGGACCAACCACCTCCTACTTATCCAGATGCAGATGGAGGATTAATCAACTGGATGGAGGATTAATCAACTGGATGGAGGATTAATCAATTTATCAGCACAACACCCCCCCCCCCGTGCTGTACTAGTCTGTGTTTTTTATATATTTATCTTGTTGTCGTGGTGACCGGTGTCGGCCAGAAGAGGATGGGCTCCCCCCTTGAGTCTTGGTTCCTCCCAAGGTTTCTTCCTCACGCTCTTAGGGAGTTTTTCCTTGCCACTGTCGCCCTTGGCTTGATCACTGGGTGCTTGGACTCAGACACTTGTAAATCTGCTTTGAGACAACATCTAAAAAGCGCTATATAAATAAAACATGATTTGATTGAATCACTTGATTTTGATATCACATTACTAGCCCTGTTTTGAGAGCCTGCCCTTTTAAGATCTTCTGGATGCTTCTGTTAATCAAAGTTTTGTTTTGTTTTATTTTTTACTTTACATGGGGAGGTGCAGTTCTGTTATTCTTATTCAGCACAGATGTTAGAAATTAATTTGACTGAATCATCAGCTGATAGAATAAAACCATCCTGTAAATGCACTATAACACTAAAACCAAAGAAAAGAGGTCAGAAATGCATGTGTGTGTGAGTGTGTGTGTGAGAGAGAGAGAGAGAGAGAGAGTGTTTGTGTGTGACTGTTTGTGTGTGAGTGTGTTTGTGTGTGTATGCATGCATGCATGCACCTATGTGTCTGTGTGTGTGTGTGTGTGTGTGTGTGTGTGTGTGTGTGTGTGTGTGTGTGTGTGTGTGTGAGTTTCTGTGCATACATGTGTGTGTTTCCCCATTCTGGACAGAAGAACTGAAGTCTATCCACAGCCCCATCCCCCTCTCTGCAGCAGCAAATTAACATTTAAACTACTGCTATCTAATCACCTCACTGTTTTCCATTCCTGTATCCATGTGTTTCCACACACAACGACAGTGTCTGGAACTCCTGGGGTTTGGGTTAGTGCATCCTCTGTTTCTGTCTGTCTCTGTCTCTCTCTCTCTGCCTCTCTCTCTCTCTCACCCACTCTATCTCTGTCTCTCTCTAACTCACTCTGTCTCTCTCACTGCCTCTCTCATTGACTCTATCCCTGTCTTTTTCTCCTTCTCTCTCTGCCTCTCTCTCACTCATTCTGTCTGTCTCTCTCTCACACACACACTTGATCCCTCTCTCTCTATCTCTCATGCACTCTATCCCTCTCTCTCTCTCACTCTATCTCACTCTACCCCTCTCTCTCTCACACTATCCCTCTCCCTCTCTCTGTATCTCACTCTACCCCTCTCTCTCTCACAATACACTATCCCTCTCTCTCTCACTCTCACTCTATCCCTCTCTCTAACTCACTCTACCCCTCTCTCTCTCACACTATCCCTCTCCCTCTCTCTCTATCTCACTCTACCCCTCTCTCTCTCACACTCACACTATCCCTCTCCCTCTCTCTCTATCTCACTCTACCCCTCTCTCTCTCACACTCACACTATCCCTCTCTCTCTCTCTCACTCTGTCCCTCTCTCTTTAAAGTGAAACCATTTCCTAAATGCGTATGAGATGAAAGAGCACATAATATAGTGTCATTAATTATACATAATAAAATGAACATAATAATAACATAAATACAGTCACACTGGAACATTTTACTGGAAAAGGAAGACAATGGTGAAAGACCAAAGGAGAGAGGAGTGAGAGCAAGAGAGAAATAGGGGTTGGGGAGAGTCTTCCCCCATCCTGTTCTGGGAGTGGTCTATCCCTCAGTTATTAATCTGCAGGCAGAGCATGAACACTGCTGCCTCTGTCCACCTTAAGGGGATAATGGTATTCACCCCCTCCCCTCCCCCACCACCGCCCCACTGCACTCAGCTCTGCAGCCCGGAGGAAGACCACCACCAAAGGGTTCCTTCTTTGCTCCCTTGGTGCTGCACCAAGGAATGTGCTCTCCCAGGTAGACCATCGAACCACTGGAGTGCACTGGACTCCTCCGAACCACTGGACTACATCAGAACATCAGAAACCTTTAATAACTAAATGCTTTCTTAAAACCTCCAGGTAGTATTCTCACAGTCGTTCAGCACTCGTAGCAGTGCCAGGTTGCAAGACAGCTGCCCGATCAGGTGCAAATATAAAGCATTAAAGTGATTAAGTCAGGGTCAAGGAGGGAGGGAGAGAGAGTCACGGGTAGCAGCCTTTGCCAAGGGCTAAAATGAAAACATGTTGATCATTACATTTGGCTTAGCATGAATTCACCAGCTGTACCAGAACTCTGGTGGATCTTGTTATTAACATTTGGCAGTTCCCCATCTGCAGCAGTAAGGGCAGCTAAACTGCCAAACAGGCTTCAGCTTCAGCTTCAGCTTCAGCCCACAAACAATGGTGTAGCATAATTTGTATCGTTAAGAGCTGACCACATAAAAATGGACACTTTTACTGATGCAGTACAAGGAAGTTATTCATCATGTACTGTATATCAGAAGCTTGTCAAGCCCCTTTGTAGGGGTGCTCAAGCACCTCTAAAAATAAGAGTAAAAATTGTTTTTTTGTTGTTCTTTTTAAAATGGAAGTTTTGGCAGTTTGTCTCTGAGCTGAACATATTAGAAAATGCATGGTTTAAACTGGGACTGATTATGTTTACATGTGTTTAGTATAGTGCTATACTGTTTATATACGTATACACACACACACACACACACACACACACACACACACACACATATATATATATATATATGCTGTGCAAGGAATTGATTTATTAAACACCAAGTACCATTCATTTGATATGTGAGAATCATTTGAAGCATAAATAAATTATATAACTCTATTTTTAAAATGAAACCATAGCATGAGTGAGAGAGAAGAGAAATGTCCCAAACGAACGGAACATAGCATTCTTGAAATAAGATTGATCAGTCATTAACAGATTGCATTCAGGGATTTTCAGTATGCAGTCTTGCATATTCTACCTTTAATTGTGTAGAGACTGTACTGTATAGACTTTACGAGACTGTATGTAGTCTTTACAAAAGATAAGAAAGATTTCACAGCAAAGTTACTTCTAATTGTAGGCATAGTAATACTGAACTAGGAATACTGAATGAGGAGTACTGATCGTAGGAGTACTGAACAAACAGAGGAAAGTCTCATAAAGATAGGTGTGGGCGTAACTGTATTGTCCCTTGTGCCTTGCGTTAAGCACAGATAGATTTGAAATGCACTGATTAAATTCGCACCAAATTCAGAAACCTGAAGGGCGTATTTCTAGGAATCTCCTCCTTTAAATTAATTCTCTGTTCTTTTCCATTTAACTCGTCAAGCGTATTGTCCAGAAGTGTAATTAACACATGTAGCTTTAAAGCGACTTTGCTTTTTGTTGGCATATTTAATGAGCAATCATCCTTCTATTGTCACATGCTACTTTGAGGGGCATGCTCACTATCCTTAACCCAAACCCCCCTGACGCAGAGACGAATCGGTGTGGAGTAGCCATGACGATTTGCTGACGCTATACCCTCTTCACTGTCGCTAAAGAAACCCGGGTAGGGGAAAGAGAGGGTACAGCAAGCTACTTTCTAAAAGATCTGTCTTGCGGCACGGCAAACTGAATTACATCAGCTACTGGGATATTCCGCACACAGAGGGCAAGAAAATGGATGTTCCACGCGTGGGACACAGTATTAGTAGCCCCACGAGTCCTTGCGAAGATATGATTAAAAATCTCAGTTTGGACGCGATCCAGCTTTGTGACAGAGAAGGTGAGTGGACTCTTGGCGAATGCGAAACATGTATTGTTCAGCTAATTCATTTTTTTCTTTCTTAGAACTAGTCCTTTTTAAAATCTTGTTGCAGTTAATGCTACCTTATCCCTAAATAAATAAAGACAGAGAGAAAATCAGTTTTTAGATTGCAATACTGGTTTTTATTTTTTATGAACATACATAATTTTAAATTTACGTTTAAGCACTAGTACAATCTACTTTTGTAGTGGATGAGAGTGATTGGATCGCATTTATGTTGTTTTTTTTTGGACGGAACAAGACCGAAATGTCACGCGCAGCGTTAGGAGAAGGCAGCATTGTTTCGGTTTGTTACTCGTTCAGCGTTCAGCACCATGGACACGGACCTCAGCGCTCGCACGCGCCGGAGCCAAGACTGCTAGGCGCTATTGTAATGTAGTTGGAAAAGCTGTGTTCTGTTCTGTTTTAAACAGAAAAGATAAGTGCACAATTGACATGACTCTCTTTGTTAGAAGCACAACAGAAAACTTTATTTATCGATACAGACTTCGTTTTGAATGCAAATTTTGCTGATTCATCTCCTCAAAAGTAGTCTGCAATCCGTAGTTTATCTTTGGTCGAAACAAGGTCATTTATGAGGGCATCCCATTGTTATACTACAACTCATTGCTGTAATAGTTCCAAACCCTAATAGTTTTAAAACCTTTTTAAAAAGACATGTTGTATTTTGATTGATCTTGTATTTTGATTTGTGGTTTATTCGGTGTGCTTCTGTCCTGCCCTAGGGGTGTTGTAATGTAGAGTATGACGACGGGGTAATTTGGTGACACCCTCTCATAAAAAAGCCATTGTGTTCTGATAAATGTATATATTTTGTACTTCAGTGCGATATATTATTCGATATATTATATTGACACCGAAAACATTTTTGCTCACAATTTTCTCAACGCATCGAACGATCATTTATGTTAAAACACAAAAGATCGGCTGATTTCTTTGTCGAAATGTCACGGTCTGGTGCCAAAAAAATATCAACACAAAGCCCGTGTATATCAACATATATCAATATCATAATCTATATGACAGTGGCCACACAGTGCAGTTTACATAGATTATTAGCTATGTTGAATGAGTTCTAATACTTTGTCCCTGATACTTATTGCTATAATCTATTGGATTCGTAATCTTGGCTACTGGGTAATACTGAAGTGAATTTCTTAAGAGGCTTAGGCTACTTTATATTCCACTCAAGTAGCAGCGGTCCGCTGGAGAAACCTGGAGTCCTTTCAGTGATGCTAGAGAAAAAGAGAGCAATGAGAAAGGAGTATGTGTCTTTACTGACACACTGCCTGTGCAGAAAAACAAACACTGTCTGTGAGTTTGTGTTTTTTTTTGTAATGGCTGTTTGTATATATGGACCCTCTTGTTTGCCTTTCAGATTCTCTTTTACTTGTCAGTTATATCTAACAATGCAATACTAGTTTTAAACTAGTATTTCACTTCTACACTAGCTTTCTGGTGAGCCTATTAATCCCTCGCTTTATTCATCAAACGTGCTGTCTCCAATCCCAGATGGATTCCTGTTCTGCCATTCTTTGTTCCAGGCACGGCACAATAATAATGTTGCACATGTGCCCATATGAGCCCTAAAGGCCTCTGTACAAAAGCCTGATGGTGCAATAGCCCCTCCTCTCTCATTTGCATGCATGACAGCAAGGTCTGATGTGGCATGACAGGGACCATGATGTGGATCTGCTCACCAGGGCTGAGTCATGCTGGAACATTCTGTCTATTCCAAACTGTTCTCCCTACCCACCCAACCCCCCACCGTGTGGTATTACAGCCCCTTGCTACAGATCTCTTGCCTCTGACCGCCACCCGCTGCGTTCCACTCCAGCTGTGACACATCAGAATGAGCAGGACGCTGTGTTTGTTTCCTTGACTCCCCCCTTCGGCCTTCAAACATGCAGGTGAAGCGATTTGTAATGCACAGGGAATAGATCGCCCAGAAGAGGGAGTAGTTAGGAGGCCCAGGAGGCTCAGTCAGAAGCAGCCCTCCATGCAAGGGAGAAAAAGGCCGCCTGGTGCTGACTGGGTGGATTCCCAACCCCTGTCTCCTAGCATGCGGTACTGCCCGGCTGCGTGGGTCCATGGGAGGATACGCCATCTGCCCGCCTCTTGGCTAAATGAATGGGGTGATTTAGCAGGGGCCATCAGTTTACTAAATGAATGTGGTGATTTAGCAGAGGCCATCAGTTTACTAACTGTACCCACAAAGCTTCCAGAAAAGACAAGCACTGCAAACTGGACGCCAATCCGAGAGAAAGAAGAGAGCTGATTCTTCATTATTAGTCCATTCAGGCTAAGCGTGGGAGGAACTGCCCACACTCCAAACTAATGATGCTGTTGTGTTTGTTGGGTGCAGGCAGAAAGTACTAGTCTCTCAAAGGACGGCTAGGCCATTCAGGCCCGTGGAGTTCGTCATAAAGAGATGGTGATGTTTGGGGTTATTCATTCAAGTGACGAGACCTTACTCTCAGTAAACAGTTTCACTGGAAGCTTTGCGAAAGGCTCATTCTGTTATAGAACCATAAAAAACTATCAATATGATTCTAGTGAAAGCAGTGAGATGGCGATGGCTTTCACAAACACCTAAACCTCAAAGTACCCAGCACTGAATGAACTTAAACCAACTCTGTGGGTGTTAGTTCACAAACACATAAACCTCAAAGTACCCAGCACTGAATGAACTTAAACCAACCCTGTGGGTGTTAGTTCACAAACACCTAAGCATCAAAGTACCCAGCACTCAATGAACTTAAACCAACCCTGTGGGTGTTAGTTCACAAACACTTAAACCTCAAAGTACCCAGCACTGAATGAACTCATACGGTGGTTGGCTTGAGTTAAACCAAACCTGGGGGTGTTAATTCAACACTGGCAAGTTTTTACTGAGAGCGTGGTGATGCCAGCCGCACACGGACCAAATCCACTTACATTTCCAAATACCACGTGAGACTTTTGCCTCTCGGCTTCCGTTGCGAGTGCGGTGGATATCGGTGATGGCTCTGTCACACACACAGCATGACGTGTTCACGCTGAGGCCGGGCACATAGTTACTCACCTCGCTGTTCTGCCTAGCGTACATTCCACCCAAATATGCACCATCTGCTGCTGTCCAACTTGCAGAAAGGCAGTCGTTACCAGCAGAACAGACTGTTAAATAAATATGCTTTGAACATTTTTTTCTAAATAGTGTAATAATTATTGAATTATTAGATGGAGTAAAATGAAGCTGGGGTCTAAAATTGTTCAAATTACAAAAATGTTTAAATTGCCTCAAGCTGTCATTCAAACAGGGTTTGGTCAGTTATTACAATTATTATGGACCATTTAGATGTCCACAATAGGAGGAAGATAAAACTGAGAAATCAAACAGAAAGTCAGCTGATTAAAATTATTTTATGCATGTATACCCGAGTGTTTCATTCTATAGCTTACTGAATATCAGTGAGAATGAAATAGAGGTTTCATAGAGGTTCCTCGCCTGAACACTGTAAGCATTGCTTAGCATGTCAGCAACATTGTCAATATTTAGGATTTAAGCAATAACCTTTGCATATGCATTGTTAACAGAGGCACCTCTGGTAAGCAGTTTGACAACAGCATAATGCAAGATAACAATATGAAGTTTCAGTAATTCATTGACCAAAAAAATAAAGAAAGAAGGTCAATTGGAAACCGGCATCCAGACCCTCAAATCACATGTAAATTCAGTACAAACCACTCACAAATATATACTGTGAAAACAGATATTTATTTCGATTACGGTTACCCTTGAGGAATGATTATAAAGAGCCCCTGAAAAGCAGATCGTATTTCCTAGCACTAACCACCACCCTTCCACTCAAGGAGCTTTGTCATAATATACCTTTGAGAATGACCTTTGTTTTTTATGATCCTTTTTGGCAATATCATACTGAAAGCTGACACTGGCATTGCTAAAATAGTTAGCATGAGTAAGAGAGTCCATTCTGTTTCTCTGTTTGGAAGTTTTGATAGATGAGGGCAGTAAGACATTGCTAAACAGTCAGAGTTACAGTCTGAAATTGTCAGAACAGCACCACAGATACAAATAAAACATGTCGGCCCGTAAGCATTGTGAACAGTCCCTGTATGCAGCATGATCCTGACCTACAGGACATGCTCGGCCTAAAAGCACAGCTGTTAGCTTAATCCTCTCACAGTCTGAATAAACGGTCCAATTCCTAGTCCTTAAAGTGTCCCACTTGGTAGAGTATATATTGTCTACTTCTCTAGTATTTCGAAGTCTTTTGTCTTGGCAGGTAAGGTTAGGAGGTTCTTGTCAGGCTATGTCAGGTTGTGGAGACAGCCCTGCTGAGCAAGCCATATGCTCCTGAAGCCCTGGTGATGTCCTAAGCCTCCCCCGTGCTGTCCCTGGACCCTCCTCAACACCTCTTGGCAGGACGACGCAGCCGGTCAGGCTGCTCCACGTTTGTTTGCCAGCCTTCGCTCACACCCTTTCCTGGCTCGCCATCGCTCCCCCAAGATCTGCACGCTTTGTGGAGTGCGGAAGGTTCGAAAGACATCAGCTGGATGCACGTGGCTTCCACTTCGTCATCTGTTCGCACGTCTCTACTTTTTATTATGCAGTGTCCTCTGGACAGCTTCCTGCCGTGTCCTGTGATGCTGCAATGCCCCAGCCCATCACAAAGCAAAAGCAAAGAAGGTAGACTGAAAAGCTGCAACCTCATCAACACCTTCAGGACTTTCTCAGGACACCGTCAGGACTTTTCAGCTTCTGACGTGGCTGTTTCTGCTCAGGAGCTTGGAAAGAGTTTAGCCAGTTAATTGATCTGGATCTGTTTGGCTCAGTCTAATTGTTCCAGGATTGCAAAAGGACAGAGGAGTAAAGCAGAAGCTCTTGGCTGCTTTATGAGGGGACCTGCCTCTCTGGAGTACGCTGAAGCTTTGGTTAATCGTAATGATATTCGAGAGCATTTGAAGCAGTCATTAAGAGGGATGCGTGTTAATTACAGCTGCTCGAAATCTCTTCATTCAGAGAGGCTTGAAAAAAATGGTGACTTCATTTTTGAATTTCAAGTGCAGTCAGAGTTGTAATTTCTGCTTCTGTAATGTGCTCATGTTGTTCTCAGTCCAAGGTGAATAGTTCCTTTTCTGAAAAGATATATGATATAAGACAATGAAAACATAAATGAAATCAACCAAAATACTAAATTATACTAAATTATAATGACACAATCATACATTATAAATACGAATTTATACAATGTAAAAATGTTTTAAAGTACCTTCAAATGTGTCACAAGCTGAATACAGCGTAGGAGCATGTTGTCAGCACCAAAGTGTTCTAGGTGAACCTTCTTCCTGTGATTCCCCTCATAACAGCAGTTACTCATAAATTTCCCACTCTACCCACCAAGAAGGTCAATCAAGTTCTTTCACAGATTTATACAGCACATTAAAGGATGAGTTGGTGGTTATTAATAGAACTGGGGAGGGGCTGAGGGTTTGGTGGCTGATGAAACTTTCATGGGCCTCTGTGGCTGCCAGAATCGTCTGCTGATGCCTGGGACAGCGCTCCGCAGTGTTCGGCAGTATCCTCCATGGAGAGCCATCGCATAAACACGGGTGGCGGCATTTCGGCCAGCTGCTGTGTGCATGATTTATGAGTCTGGGAAAAAAGCGCACTCCTCCACGGAGTCACGCTGAGACAGCACTGGGTCTCAGGAGGCTGACGGTGCAATTCTACACTGCCTTGAATGCAGGACCATTCACCGCTCGCTCTGAAGCAACAGTAACAGTTCAATGACAGGTTAGGTACACTGCCTAAATATGTGACTAGATTTTTTTTACTGAATATGAGTTTTGGAGTTTTTCTCTGCAATCATGCTGAAACTAGACAACAGTGTATAGAGATTTTGGCCTTCAGATTTTATTGCCTTATAATCTGAAGAAAGGATCAGTAAAGTCCAGAGGGGCGTATGGTTCAGAAAGTGCCATTCTATATAGATGATTTGATTTTGTATATTTCTAACCCAGAGAGTTCTATTCCTTACCTGGTACAAAGTGTTACAAGGTGGTCACAAGGGACTCAAGGCTCAATGTGCCAAGAGCCTGGAGTGGACTTCGACCCTGGGCAGGAGCCAGGGTGGCACTGACCCACCCTTTTCTTGTTTCGCTGCTGCTGCATGCTGTGTGCACCTGGGGGGGTTTTGTCATGATGTGGAAACTCCCCCTACTGGTGTTCTCCGGTAATGGCAGCAGCGGAACACATGGACCATTTGTTATTGTTTACGTCTGTCATTTTAAGTTGTCCATGCTTTCCTCAGGCGATGGACATTATTCATTATTAATTAAATTGTTAGATCATTATGGCCAGTTTTTGTATAGACCTTGTTGGTATTTAACATCGCTGGGGCACTTTTGTTATGCCTTTTCAGTTTGGTTTCATTTAGTTATGTTCATTAAACATTTCAGTTGGAGGCCTTTTTGTTTATCTACACGTTGTTTGCCAATTACTATATATATATATCTATTAATATGTATATGTACCCTGGACAGGGTTTGAAGCTTTTTGCGAGGGAAGGCCTGTCTTCAAAAAAAAAAATTGGGCCTGTCTGCAGATTAAGTCTTTGCTCACTGACTCACCAGTGATTTCCTTTGATTACTTAAGTGCATGTGCACTTGCTCGAGGCTGTCTAAGCGCCCAGCCGCGTTCCAGTAAGGTGCTGCATTGTCCTCCATCTCCATTAAGTCTCCATAAAGGGACGTGAAACAGACGAGCTCTAGGAACAGACAGCGGGACTCTTAGAGCGGCTATTCCAGGGCCCGCCGTACTGTACGAGTGCTTCTCTGCATCATGTTGTGCATTAATTGCTCTGGCCAGTGAATGGAACAAAAGCCCCACGCCAGAGTGGTGGAGCGACGAGGAACACTGTGTGGCTCACGGCAGGGAAAGGCCCCGTTGTTGAATAGGGCCCTTGTAGGGTATGGTGGGGCAGCCCCTGCAGAGTGGGGAGCATGAAGACATGCTTTGTCAATGGGTCACATGCCTGCGAGAGAATCCGTGCTGTGCGCCGAAGGGCAGTTCTGGATTTGATCCCTTTTGTTTTATGCACATGCGCTGAATACCAGAGTCGAATGTTATTCAAGAGACAGTTTTCAAGAGAAATGGAATTTATGATGTCCAGTCCATTTTAGGTGGCAGTTCCAGAAGACTGATGCAGTATGATGTAGTAGATGTAGGCAGCCTGATGTAGTAGAACTCACACCCACAAAGACTTGGACAGGTGTTTCAGTACCTTTTGATATTCAAAAAAGGATGTACTTTTTTCTCTACCAGCAGTAAAACATAAATAAATAAATAGATTCAATCAAAGGAGCTGCAAGAGAGAGAAATATGATGAAATATTTTGAAAAAGTCCATCAAAAGAATGATGGTTGAGAGTGTGGTGGTAAAAGCCTTTTAGAGAAACATTTCTTTTAGAGAAGACATTTCTGCAACTCCTAGCAGGAGTTTCCAGATTTTCTGGCCAGGAGATTATTATTGTGCTGAAAAACAAGGTCAGCCTCTTCTACCTCTTGTTCTCTCTTCCTCTCTTTCTACCTCTCTCACCCTCCCACAGTCTCTTTAATTGCTGTCCTGCCTCAGTCCTGATAGCCGGGATGCACTGGATGATGATATAATCCTTGCTCCTCCTGTAAAAACGTGTCAGCCTTGTTAAACAGACACTAAACCCCTTTTTCAAGCTCATTGCCTGTGGCTAACGTGCAGTCCCTCCGAGCTCTGCAGGGTGCACTGGTGCGTAGGGCAGTGCTCTCACCAAAGACCCTGCCCTGCCTGTCTTAGACTTGCACACTGGTCTGCTCTTCTTGTACGAGGGTGAACTGTTGAAGGAATCGCAGGGAGAAAGGCATACGTTTGAGCTGGTAGGTACCACAGATTTTCTCTTCAGCTCTGATCTTTTTTGGGTTGTTTTGTATGCTGGGCAATAGAGCAGAAGTTAGATGGGGGGGGCGGAGATGGCAGTGCATAAGACGAAATAGATTAAATAAGAAATCTGGAACGTGATATCCAGAATCTTCCTCTAACTACAATTGTATGTGGTGCACTTCAGGATGGGGTGAGGACAGTTTGGACTTCCTAAATGTCTAGGTGTGAGTCTTTCCCTTTGCCAGACACCTTCATTTGTCAGCAGTGTTTTGTGCCAATCCTTGAACACTAGGGAGAGATTGATATTAATTCCAAGTGAGAGTCCTGGAGTGTTTAGACACTGCTCAGAGAAGTACAATCTCTGTAGGATATCTCAGTACCAAGAAAGTTAGAAAAGAAAATAGCCATTTATGTTTATAATAAATCATAGCAAAGCATTGTAATTGCACTGAATATTTTGCATACTGAGAACGCTTTTAATGTCTAGGACAGTGTTCGATATTTCATGTAGCAGCACTTTTTAAATAGGTATGGACAGACGTTCTGATCATCTCTCAGGGACTGTTAGAGCTACACCCTTCTGAATCCCATATCTCTCCTTATCATTTTCTTCATTCCTGATTTAAATGTCCTTACAAGGAGAAAAGTCAATATTCCCAAGACAACGCAACTGAAGCTTTGGCTTGGTGCCAGTATGTGTTTGACATTCAGAAAAAGTGATTCCTTATAAAGCAAGCAGTTAGTGCCACACGGATTTGTTGCACATCTGTTTGGTGATGTGTAAGTCATCTGTGTTATGAGGAACGTGGTATGAATCAGACGTTTACTCTTAGAAATGAATGGAATTTCCATTGAGACAATTGCAAGGTGCAGTGGGAATATCCCACCATGATTAGCATAACCTTTTTTGACAATAAATGTAACCTTTCTTATAATATAAACTACCTCACATACATTATATTGCTAAAAGTATTCGCTCACCTTCCTTGACTCACATATGATCTTAAGTGACATCCCATTCCTAATCCATAGG
>JAOXYF010000012.1:936375-950421 GCA_028565775.1 Sternarchorhynchus goeldii
TCACTGGATCTGTGTTTGTATAGCTCACTGTAGTGTTCATTCACTGGATCTGTGTTTGTATAGCTCACTGTAGTGTTCATTCACTGGATCTGTGTTTGTATAGCTCACTGTAGTGTTTATTCACTGGATCTGTGTTTGTATAGCTCACTGTAGTGTTTATTCACTGGATTGGTGTTTGTGTAGAAAACTCACTGTGGTGTACATTCACTTGATCTGTGTTTGTATAGCTCACTATAGTGTTCATTCACTGGATCTGTGTTTGTGTAGAAAACTCACTGTGGAGTACATTCACTGGATCTGTGTTTGTATAGAACGCTCACTGTAGTGATCATTCACTGGATATGTGTTTGTGTAGAACATTCACTGTGATGTTCATTCACTGTAGATTGTTAAAGAATTGCTTCATCTGTGCCATAATGTAAAAGATTTCCTGTTTTCTAGACACCTCTTTAATGCCTCAGGTCTGTGGACTAATACAGTGACCTCTGTGAAGCATTTTCATGCATTCTAACAGACACTGCTGGTGACAGATGTTGTGCGTGGTCATATCACACAACATCTGCATTTATGAGTATGATGACCTATATAAAAGTTTTGTGGGGTGTCTGATACTATTTCTATTCACAGCTTTATTGCTTTGACCTTTCAGCATTAACATGTGCTTAAACAATAATTTATTGAATTTCTCAATGCACCAAGCAATTATATATATATATATATATTACCCCATATAACATAGAGTAAGGATTCCATTTCAGATTGATTTGCAAGGTGCTAATTTAATAAAATATTGATTAAATTAAGGTTAATTTGGGAAATCAGTGATAAATACAATGTCCCCACTATATACTGCGTATGATAAAGAGCTTCTGAAAATCTGTTATTAGGATATATCTGTTATTAGGATGTATCTGTTACCAGCTTCATGTGTATTAACCTACAGCTAAAGGAAAAATGTAAGTTTTGGAAAAGTCCAACGCTGTTACCTCTAATACTAAAAATAACATAGTCATGCAAGTACTGTAGATATTTGCATTTGGACAAATCATGTATATAAAGACAACTGATGTGCCAACTAAGACAACTAAACTTTCATTTACAACATTACAGTTTCAAGTAAGCAGCGTATGAACAAATTCATAAACATTTTTGGACAAATGAAGCAGCATCACTTGTTTTTGATCATATAATTCACTTCACATTTACATTTACAGTATATACAAAAGTGCTATGTTGCCTCAGTGGAAGAAATCCATATGCAAACAGATTAGACCAGAATCTAAAATCTACCATTAAGCTTGAACTCCATCAGAGCGCATGCATAAAACAAAACTAAATACAAGGATTTCTACAAACAGATACAGGATGTTTAGGATTTCTCAAAAGAAGTATGTTTAGAATGAACTTAATCAAATGCCTTAAAGTTGTTCAAGATTGTTCAAGTGTTTCTCAAAGAGGGACTGTTTGGACAGGTCATAGACGTTCTTCGGACATGGTATATCTCTCTTATAAAGGATGATGGTTCAAGATGACCTGCTTGTGATGCCTAATGGATCTGAGATGCAGTGTGGGTGGAGACAGGTGCTTGTGAGCAGGAGGGGACAGGTCCATCTGTTACACATGCGTCAGGGTTTTAAATCTTATGCAAGCGATTGCAGGAAGCCAGTGGAGGGAACACAGCAGTTCGGCGATGTGTGTGAACTTGAGAAGACTGAATATGAGTTGTGTATTATCAACTGCAAAGGGCTAGTGCTGTGTACTGAGAGTACTGCCAACAGCAAGAGGCAATATCCCAATCTTGAGATGACAATGGAATGGACAAGCATTCACTTTGGAATTGAATATAGTATAAAAGAATGTAGCATAGTTTGTCTGAACGCTACAGTTTGTAGTACATCTTAGTTAACTGCATAGGGAGTGCTGATGTAATTCCAAAAATGCCAATACATACATAAAAGTGGGAAGTACAGTATATAATACCCTATTTATGTATGTGTAACAGATTTTAAACATATTTTAAACTTATTGTCTAAGAAAATATATAGATTTATCAGATGATTTGTTATTGAAACTTCTAAATGAAAAACATGATCAGTTGAACAATCATTTTATACCAAGCTCTAGGGAAGAGTGGCATCAAACTAGTAGGAGATAAAAAGTTTTTTAAATCTTTTTATTTTAATTATGACTGGAGAAGAAGCACTATGCATTTAGTGGCTTCACAAAACAATCAGGATATTACCATATATTTTGTTGGAAAACTTGGTGGGATGCCTCATACCAGCTTTTTAACAGAGAAGAAAAATCTCTTGCTCAGTTGCTCAGTTTTTGTATAAACTTAATGGTACCCCAAGGTATTTAATGTTGATTTTTATTTTATAATGGACTTAAAGGCTAAGACATGGTTCATATGATGCACAGCTTGGTTTGTCTGGATTAGCGTAGTATGAATAGTGATCAGATTGGCCATTTCTGAAGCATATAGAAATATGACTCCAGTAAAATTCCTGGAAATAGTTCATTTCATATTGCAATAGCCATGTATATGTATTATTTTGTTCAGTCATAAAATCAGAAATGTAATATGAAAATCACACAGCCAAAGAGGATCAGTTTAAATCCCAGCTGAATGAGGCTGATGACCTCTCTCTCTCTCTCTCTCTCTCTCTCTCTCTCTCTCTCTCTCTCTATTATGGCTATATTTGAAGCCGTTCAGTTATATGAGAAGGCCTCCTCAACTATAGTACATTAGAACAGGACCAAGGCCTTGTGCATAAACCAGGGGCAGTTTGAGAAGTCCCCTCCATTTACAGGAATCTCATGTGGTACGGCAAAAGCTGAATGCTATATAGGTTTTTCTTATGTTCAACTTTCAAAAGACTTACTTTCAAAAGTCTTTACAAAAAAAACTTTGTATTTCATTTCATACAATTATCTGTCGTCATGATGACCGGGGTCGGCCAGGAGAGGATGCCCCCCCCACAACAGAGACAACATCTGTTGTAAAAAGCGTCATATAAATACGTTTTGATTTGATTGGACTTTCAGAAAAAAATCCTGGGAATGGAGACCGAAAGCACAAAATTGTCTTAATGAAAATGGTTGCTGCTCCACTTGATATCAACCTGGTGGCATCCATCTTATGGCATATATTTAATAGCGCTTCAGCCCCTTGTAGGAATAGTGCGGGAGATCCAGAAGAATAGTGAACCTTTTGTCTTCAAGCTGCCCAAAGACTACTGTATAACTTTCCTTCTCTGACTACTATTGCAGTTGTGGATGAATAGAAAGAGGATAAGTGGTGTCTCCAGATCTTCACAACCCTGAAACTGGACATGAAGCAGTTGGGTTAGTCAATTACATTATGTATGTGTGATGATCTCAGAACCACTCCTTCTACATGGCTTTCTCTCAACAAGGTGGACTGTCTTTGGTCCTTCTTGTTCCTCCTCTAAAGGCTGCTGAAGGATTCAAGCATCCAAATGATTTGTGGGCTGAAGACCTCCAATGGAGGATGGTTCCTGGGGCCACAAGCACATATGGTGGACCCTGATCCTAATTTTGGAATGGGGAATGGGGTTTTGTTCTGTGGTTGGTCCGTTAGTTCATCTTTATGAGCAGGGTTTCAACTGTTAGGGGTGAATTTTTCTCTCCTCTTGTTTTTATTCCAAAATATTAAGAGAAGCCTAAAGATGTCCTGGTTTTGTATCTTTATGTGGTACATATGAACTACTTATCTGGAAAACAAGGAAAACTCATGGAGTTGGTAGCTCATGTCTTAAGGACAGAGCATGCAGAGCATCAATGGGTGGTATGGATGTCTGCATTCACTTATGTTTGGGGATCAAAAACACGTTGTATGAAAGACAGTGGTGAATCATGGATGACTTTTTTAAATCCTTTTTTTCACTTTGTTACGCAATTCTACAAATATTTCTTTAGTAACTTTATTTTTGCCCCATTAATATGGAAATGAAAATCAAACCTGTTTCTTTTTTGTCTCTCTCTCTTATTTCTCAGGAAATAAGTCCCAAGACAGTGGCATTGCTGAGATGGAGGAGCTCCCTGTCCCACAGCAAATTAAAATCAGTAACATCACGTGTGACTCCTTTAAGATCTGCTGGGACATGGACTCCAGAGGGAAGGAACGCATCACACACTACTTTATCGACCTCAACAAGAAAGAAAATAAAAACACCAACAAGTTCAAACACAAGGTCTGTATAGATTAATGTCAGGGTGTGTTCATTTCTCTTTTCTATTGTTCTAAGACAACATTAAACCATTACAAAAGGTGTTATAAAGTTTAATCAAAGTCACAACCTAAACCTTTAGAATATGTGTAGTAAGTTGCTGTTCCATGGCGGTACAAAGCAGACATGCTCAGATCCTTTTATCAAAGTTTAATGAAGTAAATGCAGAGCCAGTCAGCGTGGGTCGTAGTCAGTCAGAAGACGGTCATAGCCAGCGTGAATACAAAAAAAAACACAGGACAAAGCACAGTACAGGTTCAAACAGTCCAGGCAGAGGAACCAGGCATCCAAATCCAAAGGGCTAGGCA
Organism: Sternarchorhynchus goeldii; assembly: GCA_028565775.1. Taxonomy (NCBI): domain Eukaryota; kingdom Metazoa; phylum Chordata; class Actinopteri; order Gymnotiformes; family Apteronotidae; genus Sternarchorhynchus; species Sternarchorhynchus goeldii. The sequence goes on from JAOXYF010000012.1 coordinate 940,937, forward strand.
CAAAAGAGAAAAACCAGAACAAAACTAGTTCAGACCAGGAATCACAGTAGATAACTGCTTGGTATGGTTCACACAAAGGGTAAGGCAATACTTCACAAAGAAGAGGAGGAAGATTAGTAATATATAAAGAGTCTAAACAGGGAACAGGTGTGCTCAAAGATGAGGTGAAGTGGAGTGTTGCATGCTGGGATTTTGAGTTCCTTGGTTTGGGCAGCAAGACGATTGTATCTTGGTGTAATGTTATTTGGTCTTTATTTGTAAATGTGATTTTTTTTTTTAAGAAATTTGGAATAATGTGGGTACCTGTTTGAATACTGAACTGACTATGCCCATATACAGTTTGAACATGGCAACATTCAGAACACTTTTCTTGATGATGCGTCCCAGGAGAAAGACATCAGTTCTCATGAATCGTCTCTGCCGCCTGTTCACAGGATGTTCCCACCAAGCTGGTAGCAAAGGCGGTACCTCTGCCAATGACAGTGAGGGGACACTGGTTTCTGAGCCCTCGCACTGAATACACCGTCGCTGTGCAGACGGCATCCAAACAGAGCGACGGCGACTATGCTGTATCCGAGTGGAGTGAGGTGGTGGAGTTCTGCACAGCCGGTGAGAGGAGCACACATTCATGCACGCATGTGCAAACACACGCACTTCTGCAAACACCCGCACTTCTGCAAACGCTCTCGGACACACACACACACACACACACACACACTTGTGCAAATTCTCTCAGACCCTCAAACACACTCAGTCGTGCAAATGCACCTACACTCGCACATTCAAATTTCTGTCTTTTTTGTATCATACTCAGATAACACTAAAGCACAGCCACAAAAAACCTTGAATGACAACAGCACGTAAATCCTCTGGTCTTTTAGTCACAAAAAGATAACTCTGGCATGTTTATCTACTGTATCTGTTGCTATGGTTTCTTCTCGCTGCCAAGTACCTTATTCTGGTTTCTCTAATTTTCGCTGTCTTTTCTAGATTATTCTACGGTCCATCTCACGCAGCTAATGGAGAAAGCGGAGGTCATTGCTGGCAGAATGCTGCCCTTCTCTGTGTTCTACCGAAACCAGCACAAAGAGTACTTTGACCATGCAAGGCATGTACTTCAGTTTTGTCCAAAATAAAAAACATTTTCCATTTTCCTCCTTTTTGGGGTTTACTGAGAGGGCATTAGCTAGCTTGGGAACAAGACGTTACCAGCTTGGGAAAATTAATAGAACTGAAAATATAACTGTCCACTATGCTTTTATTATACCTAAAAGAAGAGTTTAGCCATTTATTACTGAACCCTTCTTTTTAGAATCTCTGCTTCATAAAACATTTATAACATGTACCTAACCTGCTCATTAATCACATATAGACATTTATGGATGCTTATGTAATCTGCCACAAGCAGTATGTAGAGTCACAATGTTATATCTGAGGCTTCTGACACGTGTCCAAAAAACATTTTATATTTTTTATATACATTTTTAGATTTTAATAAAAATATTTATGTTGTATTTGTTATGAAAGCTTTATGAAGCATTTATGTACTGCAGTTAAAATATTGATCATGTGTTCTATAACACAGAAATCATGGCTCTGTAATCACGTTTTTTGTTGAGTGTAAACAGTAGTGCTTAGTAAGCCGTAAGCCTAAGAATGGCCCACGGAGTTCTGTTTCAGAGACGCTCTAAAAGCCCACTCTGTCCTCCCAAAATTATATGAGCCCTTTGACATTTATGGAATGAGAAGCTCACAGTTAACAACAGCGCACACATGCATGGTAAACATCCGTGTGGCAAAAGGAAAGCAGGCTTTCCATTTTGTTGATGGGTTCTTCGTATCGTAAGCTTGAGCGATTAGTCTTGGACGAAAAAATAAAATAAAATCTCACTGCCGTGAAGCTGGTTTAAGCAGCTGATGTTAATGGAGCCAACAAAAGAGCCATATTAAATTTGCCACAAGAGTAAAATAGAGAGTAAATGAGTTGTGAGAAGCACCTTGGAATCCAATTAGCTGCATTTGCCTTTCACAAGAGAGAGCTCTCCACAGTCCAACAGGGCTCCACAAGTGGTATTTATTTGTGCCAGATTCAAGTCTGATTAAAGAGGTTTTATTCTTTTTCTTCTCTCTGACTTCCTCTCTGTCTTTCTGTCTCTCTCTCTTAATTTCTCAGTCAGTCAAATACTTTTATAGGTTGTATTCATACATATTTCATATCCTGTTTGATATCATAGCGCCTTAACACATCAATTTTTTATTTCCCTCTTTATGCTTCTGGGTATATTTTTTACAGAAACTAATTGAATGCTTGAATTATAATTTAAAGGTTTCTGGCAGGCTTCAGTCTGTGAAGTTAATATCCATAGGAGCAGTTTCTTGATTTCTTTGATTAATGAATGAAGCCTTTGGCACTGACGCATTCCTGTCATCCCCGTCATTGCAGGGAGGCCCAGAACAACAAGATGCCTCCGTCAGTTAAGGATAACAGCGGCAGCCACGGCTCGCCCATCAGTGGGAAGCTGGAAGGCATCTTCTTCAGCTGTAATACCGAGTTCAACACGGGCGAACCGCCTCAGGACTCCCCGTACGGCCGCTACCGCTTCTGCGCGCCCGCCGAAGCCCTTTTCAGTGCTGACACCAACCTTTACTTCGCCGACTTCTACTGCATGTACACAGCATACCACTACGTCATCCTGGTTCTGGCGCCACGTGGCTCTCCTGGTGATGAATTCTGCAGCCAGAGGCTCCCCCTGCTGGACGCCACCAACAACCGCTTCCTGACGTGCGTAGCGGACGAGGATGGGCGCCTGACCTTCCGCCACGCACAGGACCTCATCCTGGAGGTCATTTACACAGACCCCGTGGACCTGAGCATGGGCACCGTAGCTGAGATCAGTGGCCACCAGCTCATGAGCCTGTCCACAGTCAACGCCAAGAAGGACCCCAGCTGCAAAACCTGCAACATCAGCGTGGGCCGCTAGCAGCTCCTCACTGCTCGGCCAGCCTCGTGCTCCCCCTGCTGTCCAGTTTAGCACATTACATCCTCTCTATCCCTTTCCTGAGATCTCTTCTCACAGAAAATCTCCCTTTAGGGGTCTAAAGGCTCTTCTACAGCATGTATCTCACAGCTTTTTACCAAACACTCTTTTCTTTTGGGGTTAGATATACTGCAGTCCTATTTTTCTATCTGTGTCAAGAAGACTTGGTGAGATCCATTGGTTCATTGAAAAGTGACATTTGTTTCTTTAATCCCTATTGGCTGTGAAACTTTACAGAGCTTCGGCGTAATATTTTGCCAAAGGTGTCAACATTAAGTAGCTCACAGGTCAAGCTGCTATAGTCGACCAAGTGTAGCCAGTTTCAATAAGGCATTATAAATGTGTAATAACAGTAGACAGTTTCTGGATCATTCTAAAGAGCATGGTAGATGTTCCTGCAGCATGGCTGTAATGTGAAAAAACAAAAAAAGACATTTCCATAATTGTAATCCACTTTAAGCAGTGTTTCATGTTACTTATTCAAACCGAAACCATTAGCAAACTGTGTTTTTTTTTAAATAAACATGCCAAGAAGTATAAATAGAAAAATATTTATTTTTTACTGGTGTATAGAAAATGGACAGAGCCAGAAGTGCACAATGACGATTTTGTGGTAGGAAATGGATTCACAGTGGAGGTAAAAAGAACGTACACAAAAAGACGGCGTAAACCAATGCAAATGAGCATGCACTAGAAGCTAACATTCAAATAGAGAAATGTGTCATCACAGCTGTGTACATCAAATCTGCTCTGAAACACAGCAAACACAGCACGGAACAAACCACACCTGGTTGCAAAACAGTTTGACAGTCTGTAGGTGTCTGGCATGCAGAGACACAAACCACCACTTGTTTTAGGTCACTGTGGTTGGAATGGCAGAAGAGAGGAGAGCTGTACTGACTGTTTCCCTCATATGGAACAGAATTGCACTTCGTTACAGAAAGTCCATCCCACTAAATCTTCTGCGTCTGTCTTTATTGCCGACACAGTTTCAAATGACATGGATCAGGTGGTTTTCACAGGGCTTTTCGATTGTTTGAGTGTGTTGTAATTTTGGACCATACTTAACAGGACCCTTGTGCTTCACTGGTAGAGCTGAGTCATACCGTAACAAAACCTTATATCATAACAAAACCTTATATCTTTCAAAACTTTGTTGCTCCTGTCTGTTTGCCTTTGTTATCTTTGCCACTCTGGTAGTTCCTCGGGGGGACACTGGCCAGGCATACACCACTTTTTGTGTCATAGTCATTCCGTTAGTCGGGTATGAGAGATGTTCACATTCTGTATAGTTCATACTGTATATCAGCTGTGACTGACAGCACAGTTTGAGTGTTTTGAGAAATCTATAGAATTTGCATATGATTGTAATTCTAAGTGCTTGAGGTTTGATTCCACAGTTAGCATTAAGGTGGAGCGCTGACATGCACTAAAGCCTGTTGCCTTCACCGACCACTGAGGATCTAGCTCTCAACATTTTAGAGCATTCTGTTATTAACTTAATAACTGGTTCAGAATCACAAAAACTCAGAACAAATCACTGAGAAAATTGCATATCAATTCAAGCTTTGGTTAAAAAAATATCTTCAAAAACGCTGTAAAGTGCGATATTTCATAAGCATAGCCACAATAAACACTTTTTAAAAATACACATGAGGTGTTATTCTCCACTGAGTTTGAAATGAAGTATCAGCACAACACATAGATCTGTATTTACATGTTATGGCATGCAGTAGCCACCTAAGGCTTTTTCTTAGAGTCAAATCAACCCCTGTGTGTGAGACAAATGGACACCCTCAACTTAGAATCAATGTTAAAGTGCACTGTAGTGTTAATATGGCACGAGCATGTCAAATGTAAGAAAAAAACCTGTTTTGGTCCAAACATCTGGGTCTGTTCTGAAAGGCTAACACATGGATATATATATATATATATATATATCCATGTGTGTGTGTGTGTGTGTGTGTGTGTAAAATACAATTATTTTTTCTCAGATAGTCTTTGTGGTTTCCTGTTTGCTAAGCAGAACCTCCAGCAAGCGTAGTTTGGCTTTGAGGGTTTTGTATTCTTGATATTCCTCAGCCATGGGAATCCGGTCATCCTTTTGTGCAGTCCTTGTGTGATTTAGGAGCAGAAAAAAACATTTAAAGAGAAGGATTCATTGAGACAATGTGAGCCCAATTGAGCATTGAGATTAACCCTTGTGTTGCCTTATTGAAGTAGTTTTGTACATCAGTGGATATCAGTTTAAAAGAAAAGAAATGTATTTTATTTTCTGCGATACATTTGCAAAGACTGTACAGAATCACTGTAATTTTGTGCTTTTTTATATATATTCATCTCTTTTACCTTGTAAGTTTGTTTTGTGCTTTGCCAACTAGGTGTGCATTAAGCGTACTGTACTGAAACTCCCTTTTCTCTTCCTGTTCATGTTTTCAAAAGTCAATAAAGTGTGTTAACACCACAGCTGTGTGTTTGCTCGACTGCTACCTGCCCGTCTGTCTGAAGAACTGCTCCTCGAAAGCTCGGATGGCCTTTCTTTTCTTCTTCTTTTCCGAGCGAGTCTCACGCAGGCACTCCAGCAGCTCAGACCTGCCAGCCATTAATCCCCAGTTAACCACCATGCTCAGCAAACCCTAATCCTCCTTTGCCCAGATTATAATCTGCACACAATCTCGAGCCTTGGAATGCTCCTGCGTTAACATTTCCACACTCATCAGCCTTTAAATTTCCACCATGGCACCGACAATCGGTGATAAAATGGTGTGATGATAATTGGCTCTGAACTCTCTATTAACATTTTAGTTCTGATCTGGTGCAAGGAACGGTTAGGATTATTCAGTTTAATGTAGCAAATGTGTTATCTGACCCAAGTTTGTAGTAAATGTTCTCATGTTATGGGCCTTGGGGACATCAGGGCTGATACAGAGACTCACCTTGAAGCAGCGTGGAGGCTGGACATGGCAAAGGCTGGCTTCCGCACCCCCTTCACCTCATCCAGTGGGGAGACGAAGGTCGGGTCGCTGTCCTCTTCCTCCTCATCCTCCTCGTCCTCATCCTCCTCCACAAACTCCAGCCTGGCTTGCTGCAGGGGTGGTGGTGGTGTGTGCTGCAACTCATCTTCTTCAGATCCATCCTCTTCCTCCTTAACCCAAAGAACAAAAACGTGGACAGTAAAGCTGTTAAGGTGTACTGGGGTCAGGTAAAAGTGAAACAAAACAAAACAAAACAAAACAAAACACAGATCTTTACAGCCCTGTATATCACTATGACTGGATGCATGAATACAGCTCAGCTTGAAACACCAGGCTTCAAGTCTCATGGAAGATATGCTTCTAGGCTATTCTCTGTCCTGCTCTAAGATGGTGGAATGAACTTCCACTGGCTGTCTGGATAGTGGAATCCCTTGGAGTCTTCAAACACAGATGAAAGACTCATCTATTTATAGAGTATTTCAGTGACGATTGATCGCACACTTATTGAACGCTACACTACTGCTGAATAACTTAAATTCTAGTACTTATTAGTTACTGTATGTTACTGCACTCATCATTCTCTAATAAAGCTTATACTTGGATTGATTCCTGTATTTTAGCAGTGTTCTAGTTCATTGTTATATAGGTTCTAGGTATATAGAATTCTGTCCTACTTACTGGCTAGGATACATTCTGTGAGCTAATGACAAAGCGCTTTTGTAAGTTGCTCTGGATAAGAGCATCTGCTAAATGCCTTAAATGTTAATGTAAATGTAAATGATTGAATACCTGCCATTAGGTTTTCACTATGAATTGCTTTCATTAGAAAGGTTATTTTTGGTACAAAGGTTCCAAAGTTATCACTGATGAAGATGCATTCCTGCTCCACAGCAACCTCATCAAAAAAATAGGTATTCAGGTATTCAGCCAATGACAATGCTTACTATGGTGGTTATAGTGGGCGTGGCACACAGCAGGTGCTTGACCATCTGGTATCGGTCGTACAACGGCTTCACCAGGTTCCTCTCCTGCTTGGTACCCTAGAAAAACCAGTAAAGTCAACATGAGGAAGCCACAGCCCCCTCCACAAATAACCCACCGATACCCCTGTTGATTATGTAGCCATCCTTAAACTGAGCAGACTCTTACTGGCCGTCCATGCAGGCTTTCGAAGTACAGCAAGCATTTTTGGAGGGTGAGCTTCTCCAAGGCCATCTGCCTCTGGGTCATCTCCTGGAGACCAGAACAGGCGTGGTTAATCATGTGCAGTCCAAATGCTGCCAGTCTGTTTGCATATACCACTGCGGTGTGGCTGGATCGGGCCGAATGCAGCCACAGACGTTGCCTCACCTTCATGTTGTCTGGGAGGCCTAGGGCTTGATGCTTCTCCCTCAGCCGCTTCATCAACGTGTCCACTGTCTCCTCTAGAGAAGGCTTGTGCAGCTGTGGTTGGTTACAACTGGGATACAGCTCTGTCGCCCCCTGCAGGTCATTGGAGTACCAGCAGGTGTCGGTGGGTGGGCCGTTCTCCTGGCCGTGCAACTCTTCCACTGACTGTTTCAGCTTCAGGTCTGAAGACGAGCAGAAGATGAACAGTGGCAGGCAATTTGGTAAAACAGTGGAACAAATCAAATGTATTCTGTGGTGTGGTCAGATAAAAAAAAAGAAAAGCTAAGGACTGTTTTTTTCAGCTGAAGAATGGGCTGTATTTGATCTTCAGAGATGCAAATAGTGCTGAAGAACGTTATTAGTGAAAGAACAGGCTAAGAGAATAGCTCAACATAAGACACGGGTTGTTTACCTTTGAGCTGCTTGCGAGACTTGGCCAGCTCACTCATAAGATTGAACATCTCTGGATTGGCCGCCTTGTCATTGTGGGAGGGCTAATGGAGAGAATGAAGACAAGATGATTGAAGTACCACAAACAGACATGGTCTGAAGAATGGCTACCTATCCTTCAAGGCTAGCCCTCAGTCACTGATACTTCAAATTAAGCTATTGGTACAGAGTTTGTGAAGGATTATTTTTATTTAGCTGCAAAACCTATGTTTACCACCAGAGGGGGCAGTAAACCAAAGGGAAACAGTGTTTTGCATGCTGAAGGAGACTGGCAAACCCTCTGGGAAATTTCATGACATCATAAGCCTCTCCTGTAAATTTGTATATTTACTGTTGATTATGATAATTTGGGTGGCAAATTTGTAAATTTGTTTCTTTTGGTTACAGTTTCCTTTCAGCACTTTCATCATTTCCTTTTCATCAAAATAATTTCAATGTTTTGTTCTCAACTAAGTCTGATGTTTTTTAGAAAGATGAACTTTCTCTTTCCCTAAATAGAGCAAAGAAAATGTACTTTTTATTGCTCCGGTACTGTTCCACATCTGGCAAGACAATTTGTGCATAATTTGCCCAAACCCGCTCATTTAAACGTATGCGTTAAGCTTTGTATCACATGAGTTAATTAAATTGCATGAGCCCAGCTTATTCAGCTTCCCTTCACCTCTATGTAAACAGATCTGAACTCTGTTAAAATGCTCAACCACGGGCTGTGATTGCACCTTGTAGTTCATCTCCTGCTCGAAACGTTCCTCAAACTTGCGTATCCTCCTCTTGAGGTTCTGGATATGTTTGGTAAGTAGTGGGATGGATGGAGCATCTTTAGCATCAGCAGCTGTCACAGTTCGGACAACCCCACGAGGCCTGAGAGAAAACAGAAGGGGGGTGATATTGACTTACATCCTGAAACACACCTCACACAGACATACAGGCTACACATAATGACAAGAACACATGCTATTTGTCTCAGGGTGATGCTGTTTGATGTTTTGATTGACGTGTGCAGTGTATATGAGTTACCATATGGAAATACAAAGCATTATAGAAAGACTAAGCATACAAGAAAGCATTCAACTCATTTAAAAAATAGTTCTTAAATTTTGGTTACGTTGCACTCTCAGGGTCTGTGTGTGTGTGTGTGTGTGTGATCATACATGATGAGGTGCTGGGAGCAGGGTGGCGATGGTGCACTCTCAGGGTCTGTATTGAAGCGCTGGCTGAGGCTGAGACTGGCGCAGCGGGGGGAGGGCAGGGGGCTGTTACCGTCGGTGATGGAGTACAGGAGCCGGCTGGGACCAGGACTCTGCTGGGGCTCCGTGCTGTACTCACACTCTGTCTGCCTATGGTCTGCGTGCAAGCACACACACACACACACACACACAGAATGTCAAAGTGTGCTAGACTATCCCTATACGTACTGATCCTCTTCAGCGATTAGGCCAAGCACACTGAACCTTTCCAACAGCCATCTATTCACAAATCAAGACATGTGTGTGAACACCGAGCAGCTTCATCAAGACACAGATGCCTCACCTGACACTCCTCCCTTGGCATCTGTGAAGTAGATCTCACGTATTAACCATCAGGACTCAGCCACCACTGGTTGGTATAATCTATACTGGACCAGTAGCACACC
>JAOXYF010000012.1:955780-991844 GCA_028565775.1 Sternarchorhynchus goeldii
AGGGGAGGGGGAGGAGGGAAGGGGAGGGGCAGAACCAGGAAGGAAAATAATGGAGAGCAAAAGTTCATACAATAGAATGGAGGAATTTAAAGGAGAACAGCTATGAGCTTACTGGGAACCCAGAGCTGAGATCAAACATGAACGTAAGGGAGAAAGGAGGAGCATGATGTCAGCAGGAATAGAAGGGAATATGGGAGCAAATGTGAGCAGGAAAGTTCAAATAAAAGAGCAATGAAGAGTTGGGTGAGGAAGACGTAAAGGTGCAGGAGAGACGGAGGGAGAGGAGAGGACAGGACGGGGTGGAGGAGAAGCGCTCCCTCACGATCTCGGCCTCTGGGCCTCCGAAGTCGAGGAAGATCATTCGCACGCCGTCGTCTGAAGACACGCGCAGGCGCTCGAACGGCTGCTGCAGGAGGATGTGCCTGCGGAGTCCGGCCTCCTCGGTGAAGAGAGAGAAACCGCTGTCTATGTGCACACTCAGCATGCACGACTGTCCGTTCCAAGTGCACGCTGCAGGAGGGAGGGAGGGACAAGGAGGGAGAGGGAGAGACAGAGAGGGAGAGGGAGAGGGAGAGACAGAGAGGGAGAGAGGGAGAGAAAGAGGTTTAGCTCTTGCAAAAACTTAATTTCACTGCATATAAGGCATTTAAAAAAAATAGAAAATCTGATTTTATTATAAGCCAAAGCATTAAAATTTTATTGTTTTCATGTAATGCCAGTGTGTCAATAATTTGTGTTTCATATATCGTTCATGAATTATAATAATTATATAAATGTGCTGAAAACATAATTGAGAGACAGTGCAGATAAGAACACTCCTAATGCCACCAAGCACATGGGTTTCTAGGTTTGTATTAGCAAATCATGGTGACTGGTACACCATGATATTAATTCAATATTGGGATATGCTATAAGCCTACTGTTTTAATGGATTTACGAGATAGGATACGAGATAAGATTACCAATTCACAACTGGTGTCAAAACCAGTCATCTAAAGAGAGACCAATAGTGCTGACACCTCACTGGTGGTACCAGTCCTGTAGAGAGACCAGTACTGCTGACACTTCACTGGTGGCACCAGTCCTCTAAAGGGATATCAGTACTATCGACACTTCACTGGTGGCACTAGTCCCTTAAAGAGAGACCAGTACTGTTGACACTGGTGGCACCACAGGTGAATTGCTCCTGCCTATTGTGATTTAATCTTGTTATTCCTGCACGGTATTCAACTTTGTACAAATTGTTAAAAATGTATTATATTACTTGAAAGAACTGAACAAAATATCTTATTTAATATCTTAAGTTTTATAATCTATAGCAATGAAACCACTCATATATATCCCCAGTCATGTATGCATTGCAATAAATATTTTTAATGCTGTTATTGACCTATACAAAATTGAAGTCATTACACTGCAATACGGACAAGAGTTGGCAGGTGCAACACGCAATATAATCAGCAGATGGCGACAGACCTTTACTGACTCAGCACTACTGTAGCAGAGCCAGACTAGATGGCAACAACACGAGATATTTTATAATGTCTCAATAAATACTGTGTACCTTGTACACTGCAATGCCTGCTCTAAAACTGCTGGTGCTGTGAGTATTCAGTGGTGCGCATTACTGAGAAACCAGTTAATGAATGTTATGTAAAATTCGACTGGAGTGTCAGTGCTAAATCCTGCGTGCAGTACTGTTTGCAACGATACCAGTTGAGGTCCCCTCTCGTACTGAAATCGCGAGCGCAGAGGTTTGGATAAAGGCCCCAAGATCAGCATGAAGGTGTGTGTGGACTTAGGGGAGAGTTGGGAGAGCGTACCCGTGGTGACTTCCTGGACGAGCTCTGCAGCGCTATGACAGCCCTCCACCAGCAGGTGGCTCCAGATGGACAGGTCCTTGGCCGTGTCCACGCGGAACAGGTGCGTCTCCACACCTTGTTTAGTGCCCAAGCGCAGGCCGAACGTGAGCTCCGAGTCCTGCACTGATGAACTCTTCCCAGGCCCGGAGTGAACGAGCCTTAAGAGAGAAGTAGTGAGTGAGGCTGAATTAATAATATCAATAATAATAACTAGGGACATTTGAATGTATTTTATATATTTTATACATTGAATGTATTTTATACAAGGGCATGACAGCAAGTGTGTGTGCAGTAAGTGTATAGGGTGGGTGTTTTTTGCACAGTATATGTGTGTGTGCGTACGTGTGTGTGTGTGTGTGTGTGTGTGTGTGTGTGTGTGTACCTGGTAGTAATAAGTGGATAGCTTTTGTCAGGGTTGTTAAGACTCTCTTTGCTCTCAGGCAGAGAACTGTACAGTAAAAGATCTCTGTCAGTCAGCACTGCCAGTATTGGCTTCTCTGACCCCTGTGGAGAGAGCGTGCACTCACCCACACACACACACCCACATGCCCATACACACACACACACACACACACACACATACACACACACACACACACACACACCTTTTTAACTATTCTGGATCATTTGTTTAGTGCCCATCAAATTTCTACTAATTAATAAAAGATAATCTCTAAAAGCCTCAGTGTAAATGTAGCAGCCCTACATGCAGAAACAAACACACACACACACACACACACACATACACACATAATCACACACACACACACACACTCTCATACACACAATCACACACACACAAATACACACATAATCACACACACACTCATACACACAATCACACACACACATAATCACACACACACATGCACACATAATCACACACACACACACACACAGAGTGAGAGGCGCACCTGCTCTATGATCCAGCCAATATGTCGGACGTCCATGCCGGGTTGCAGGACTCTGAGACTCTCCTTGGCTGTGAGCAGCACTGCGGCGCTGCCCGCCTGGATGGCGTTGTACCATCCCTGTGCCATGGCTGGGTCCTTTGCCCGCAGAAACACCAATGTCTTCCTGTCCGAGGACACAACTTCAAAATACCTGCACACACAATCAGAGAGATATGGAAACGAAGGTCCGTTTTTCTCTGTGCGATTTAAGTGTGGGTGTGTGTCCCTGTGTGTGTGTGTCCATGTGTGTGTGTGTCCATGTGTGAGTGCACATGTGCATAAACCTGTGTATGGTATGTATGTGAGGATGTGGGGAGGGGGTTGCACTTGTGTGTGTGTGTGCACGGTATGTGTGTACACACCGTTTGTCTGTGTTTGTGTGTGGGTGCGAGGGTGTGTGTGTGTGTGTGTGTGCTTATGTGTGTAGGGGTTTGTATGTGTTGTATGTGGTTTTGGATATGTATGTGTGTTGTGTGTGTGTGTGAGTAGGTGTATGTGTGATCTACCTGTCCTCTGTGTCTGGGGGACACTGTTTGCGGGTCACATGGCACATTTGGAGTTGGATGGTTCTGGGCTCTTTTAGGGTGGAATCGACCTGCTTCTGAGGTGTGGGGGGCGGAGAGTCCAACACAGGAGCAACACCTGGATAAACGCTCTTAAAAAATGCCGACATCTCCTTCATGTACTTCACTGAAGAACAGGAGAAATAGTGAGAGAAAAAGTGTGTATGTGAGAAAGAGAATTCAGCTTTTACATGCATTTATAGGACAGGAAGAGACAAAGATAGAATTTCTCAGCAGAAAGTGCCATTTGAAAATCAATCAGTCTGAGACTGAACTTCTGTACAAAAAATAACATGCATTGCAAAAAGATACAAAATCAAAAACATATACATCACTTGGGTGGCACTGCTGAAAGCTGTCGTGTCTGTACTATGGTACTTGATCAGATGTATTTACATAACCTCACACGTCCATGTCAATGAAGTGAACCCCACACACCTCAGGTGGACTCCAGTCCACCCCACCTGGCTGATACACAACCACTGTGTTTCCCACTTCTAAAATGTATGAAGTGCTGTGATTCTCTCAGGACCAACGTTGTCTCTCTCTGTCTGTCTGTCTCTCTCTCTCTCTCTCTCTCTCTCTCTGTCTCTTTCTCTCTGCCTCTGAGAGCCTCTCTAGTAAAGTTAAGATGACTTTATTGGCATATTGCTAAAGCTATTCAATTTTTTACTTCAGCAAAAAAAATTATAATAATAATTATTATAACAAAAGCATTACCATTACAATATGAGGAAAAATGATATAATAATAATAATAATAATAATAATAATAATAATAACTGCAGTGACACGTTTGTCTCAATCTCTCTCTCTCTCTCTCTCTCACACACACACACACACACACACACAGTAAATATAAATAGCAGATGCTGCTAAGGGCCACATATAGGGTTTCAGTGCAGAGGCGGGAGAGTGAGGTATGTGGTGAGAATGAAGGAGTGAGCACTTACCAACACTCTCATCCTCACCCAGTCAGCACAGCCCAGGCAGTGAGGACAATTTCTTTCTCTCTCTCTCTCTTCTCCTCTCTTGCTCTCTCTCCCACTCTCTCTCTCTCTCTCTCTCTCTTTCTCAGCCCTACCTTTATTTTCTGCCTCTCTATCTATCTCTCTGTCCATCTATCTGCCTCTCTCTCTCTATCTCTCTATCTAACTCTGCCATGTTCTGTCTGAATTCTTCAACTTTTTCCGTTTGTAACACACACAAACACAAACACAGACTCAGCACACCCTCACAGTTTCTAACATCCATGAGACTCCTCTGTGCCACTCTTTCGCACCCTGTCTATATTCAGACACACACACACACACACACACACTCACAAACTTCCTCCCCCTTCCGATCTCCCTGACACACATTTCGCCCCGCACTACTGTGGCATGTTTGCACACATTTCACACACAGGCACAGACAACAACACACTCTTCGATCCCCTAACTCACAGTTAACACTGCAAAGCATTGTCATTATATTTCTACTAAGTGGTAACTCTGAATTTTCAAAAGCCTGCATCTCTTATTACATTTTAATCTTATCCAACAAAAGATTTCAAACAATAATAATCATGTATATCAATGAAGGGATTTCTTGGTGTAGTTTTAAATGTTTTGTACAAATTTTGTACGAAAGGTCCTTGAGCACTGATAATAAACATGTCAACCTTGGCAAATGTTAACAGAATGGAGACAGGAAGAGAATTTGATGTTGAGGAAAGAGCTGTAACACTGGTGTTAGAGGAAGGCGGAGGAAAGTTTAGCTAAAAGCCTATAAGGAATAAACTGTGGTTAACACATACTAGGTACAGGCGAGAACACCTCAGCTAAATGGCTATAAACCAGACCAGTGAATCTCCTTTTACTGCAGGGTTAATGGCACAGAGACATAGAGGGACCCATCCAACTATAAACATCTATCTGTCAAAGTTTTCAGGAATCATTGGAAAGCAAAATTCCTAACCTTTGGAGCACAAAGAAAGTAAACAACCTTTACTTTGAATTGTGGGAATTTTGTGTTTGTGGACAGTTCGTTTCAGATTCTTCTCATTGGTCAATCCGTCTAGCTGCTGGCAGGCCATGAGGCCTGGGCCCGTCGATATGGCAGCAGGTTGTTTTTCTTGCTGCCTCATTGGGCAAACATAAGCCTCCGTTGCCAAGTCAAAGACAAAAATGTCCTATAGCAGAATCTCTCTGCTCTCTGGTTGCCGTGGGAGTAGCTGGAATGCATCTGATTGGCTACTCTTTGACTCCTGAAGCATGCTGTGCTCTGTGAAAGCTACATTAGCCCAAGAATGTTCCTCATAACACCCCCGCAAAAATGTGCCCGTAAGAATACACACAGCGTATACACGCACACACACACACACACACAGAAACATACAAACATACACAACAATCAACAGCACCAACAAGGATACAATTAACTACTGTTTTTTCTTGTTTACACAGTTAATGTCAGTTGTGGAGCAGTTTAACCAACCATATAAAGTGCATACCTGTGTGTGTGTGTGTGCGTGTGTGTGTGTGTATGTGTGTGCGCGTGTGTGGATGGGAGCATATGTGACACAGTCTGTAGCAGCCCACAGAGAGCACATGTGTAAATTATCTGCTAGCACAACTCAATTTGTACATGATTCCCTTGTGTGCAGCACCTCCTATGAACTCATCAAGAGTCTGGCCCACTGCCAGACAGAACCAGGCTTTTGGAGACAAATCTGCTTTTTCCAAAAAAAGGTTCTTCATCAGATAGAAGCTGGCACTTTCTGCTTTGATGACAGAGCACAAAATGAGACCATAAAGGCTAATGATGTTAATTCTGTTAAGCGTGAGATTTTAACTGAATGGGGAACTGAGTCCTGACTTGGGTACTAACTGGTTCTTCTTTAGGAAAAGCAGAAAAGTTACTGCACAGACCTGCAGAAAAGGTTCTGTTGTACTCTATACAGAAGATCTATACAGAATAGATTTGAAAGCTTACAAGGAAATCATGTTTATGGGGGCACAAAAGTTCTTCTACATAATTAATACTGGTCATTTTGTATTTTAAAATACTTCTGGAAATAAAACTTGCAAATAAATATCTGTTGCCACAGTAGTCATCCTCCAACTCTATTCCACCACATATCACTATCGCATGGATATTTTTGGTGTCTAATTTTCTCATACTCCACCCTCTACCATGGTTGTATGATATCAGTGTCACTGCTGCGTTAAGAATGTTCCACCACCCAAACATTATCCAAACAGCACTCGTTAGCTGATCAGTCGTACTGCACTCATTAGCTGATCAGTCGCACTGCACTCAGCTGATCAGTCGTACTGCACTCGTTAGCTGATTAGTCGCACTGCACTCAGCTGATCAGTCGTACTGCACTCGTTAGCTGATCAGTCGCACTGAACTCGTTAGCTGATTAGTTGTACTGCACTCATTAGCTGATCAGTGATAAATGGGGTAGACAGCAGCTGAACAGTAACATGGCAACACACAGGCTACACTCTGGTACACAGCATCTGCTATACACACACACACATTACAGGACACACACACAAGGCAACCATTGTTTTATTGATTAAACAATGGTATAATGACCATATAGAATTACTTCTCAGTCTCCTTATTAGAATACGACCAGAAAATATAGAACATTTCTATGCAGTGTTGAAAAACATAATCAGAAAAAAAACCACTTTTTTTGGCTACAGTGGCAAGTAGTTACCTCGTCTTACACTGGAGCAATAGTAGGAACCAGGCTCTCTTCAAGTCTCTTAAAGCCTGTTATAATATACCAAAAGATTACAGAACACCTCAGGACAGTCTCTGCTAAAGACTTCTAGATGTGTTTATTGCCACAATGGGTGTATGTGTGTCTGTTTATTGGTTTTTAATAAAGAGATAAATAATATATATATATATATATATCTATAAACACTATCTTTTTTCCTTGAGTCCTGAAAAGTCAAAATAATAGTGAAATAAGAGATCAAGACACCTTTGTCACAGGAAGTATGTTTGAACCACACCTTCTTTTTCTTCAGTAGGAAATGTATCCTTTCAGTACAATCTCTTCTTCTCCAACAGGCTTCCACTTAAAATCCCCACAGGTAAACAAACAAATCCTGGTGATTAATTCTGTGATGGGAGCCATGATTACAGTTACTGTGGCAACAGTGTCCATGGTACCAGCATGGGGGTCACAATTGCTTTTGTAGCCATGTTTGTGTTTGTAAAGCACAAAGTACCATCAGTATGATCAATCATATAAGCTGATATAGACTGATGTTGTATGATATTAAATTGATACTGTCTGGGTGATCTATGCAATTTTACATTTTTATTAAAAAAGCATCACCTTATAAAGTGAAAATGGCATTGTAAGAAACATACATAAATACATAAATAACACAGGCTGCATCACATGGTTGAAGACAGTGTAAGGGTCATCACACACAGTGTAGGGGCACCATGACCAAAGGTTCTTCTATGTTTGTGAGGATTTTACAATAGTAACATCACAGAGATGTTCTCATAGTCAATTAAAAGACAAAGAAACAACAGAAATCTCAACACTGTGCAAACTACATCTGTGCAAGTTAAAACTATCTTCAATAGTAAATAGAATAAAGATTATTAACAAAAACTGTTTATTATTCGTGCATATTGCTTTAAACCAATTTTCTTGAAAATGGGTCAGGCTCAACTGGCTAGTAACGTTATCCAAAACACACAAACACGCACTCATGCACACACACACACACACACACACACACACACACACACACACACACACACACACACACACACACACACACAATTTTTCAGTCAGTTCAGTGATGTGTTTCCAATACAGAAACGCCAAAGCTACATAGACAACACGACTTGCACTACTGAAACAGCATAAAAAAGCATCCTAATTACAAATGATTTGTCATGTGTTGATTCAACCCCATCAAAATTACCTTTGGTGCAATATTCACATTAAAATACAATATTCTTAGGGGAACAAAACACTCCAAATTTTTTGTTACAATGTTAAAACTGTAGGTGTAGTGTTGCATATCTATTCAAATCCATCCAACCATCTCAGATCTGTTTTTGTCTTGTAAATAAACTATTTCTCTGAGACGTCTGGCATGGCATTGTGATCTCAGTCACCACCACATGAAGCTAACAGACCTGAACATTTCTAAAATCCTCTCCTCATACACTAGAGCCTCCAATCACAAGGCTATAAAACAACAACTGATCAGCTAAACGTGGTGTTTTCTAAAAGTCACTTCAAAATTCTGAGTCAAATTACAGAAAACTATATACCAACAATAAGGCAAAAAGTCTCAGAGGGAAGTAAATGAACCAAAATCAGCCTCCGTTCAGGCAACAGCAGCCACTCTGTCGCAGTCACTAGTGCAGTCAGATTCGAGCTGGATGTTTGGGTCCTGGCTGCCCTTCCAGCAAGGCAGAGTGGAGAGCAGAAGCAGCACACCGCCCAGAAGCACACAGGTGCCACTGAAGTAGAAGGCCAGATCGTAGGAGAGCAGCCAGTCATAGATCCAGCCTGGGAAGCAATACAAGAACTTTACAAACAGCACTGCTTTGGCAAGCAAAAGCATTTTTTTTTTCTAACTCGAAGAGAATGGATTTCTGGTGTTTTTAATTGTTATTGAGGAAAACAGCTGTGCTTACCCACAACTGGCGGTCCCAGCATAATCCCCAGCCCGCCGAAGAACATCAAGATCCCGTATGCCTCGGTGAGGCGCTCCACTCCCACAACCTTGGTGGTCATGTAGGGTGTGATGGACCAGTTCCCTGAGAAGAACCCCAGCACGGCCGAGACGACCTGGAGCCCCACGTAGCTCGCGGTGCCAGGGATGGCTAGCAATGCCACACCACTGCCCACCAGCGTGAAGGCGTAGAGGACGGCGCTGTTCATCCAGCGCACGTCCGTCGCCATACCCAGCAGCAGCTTCCCCACGCCGCCGGCCACGGCGAAGATGGACACCAGCGGGATGACGCCGACGCCCTCCGTCAGGTGTTGGCTTTGCGCCACATCCTCCAGGAAGAGGAGCGGTGGGAAGGCGCCCAGGCTGTAGAGGAACAGGGCGGCGCACATGGCCACAAACACGCGCTCGCTCAGCCGCGCTGCCAGTGCCCGTGCGTACTCCGAGCAGCACCTCTGCTTCGCTTTGAGCAGCTCGGCCAGCGCAGAGCAGCTTGGGGCTTTCTTCTTCTTGCGAGCCTCGGCTGTGACCAGTGGGTCGGCCGGGCCCTTTCCGACGGAGCCATCCCTGGCCAGGGGCCTCTCTCTCAGCTTCCCCTCGGCCAGCTCGGCCAGGGCGGCCCTCTGCTTGAGGTAGTACGCCGGCAAGTGCAAGGGCCTCATCAGCCCACCGCAGGCGATGATGTTCAGTGCAAAGGACCCGATGAGCAGCAGACAGCCATCGAGGCCGAACAGCTCGATGAGTTCATTCTGTGCGGTGGCATAAAGGAATCCTCCAACGCTTGTGCCTGTCAAGAAGGGATGTGGAATTAAATATAAATAACTGCATGCTGAGTTATTACGCAGGTATTAAGTTATACCTGCTGCAGATTGTGTCATTTACCTGTTGTAACGATGCCAAGAGCAAGGCCCCGCCTTTTATCAAAGTACTGGCATGTTATGGTCACAGTAGCAGCATACAGAAGTCCACAGCCTAGTCCTGTGGAAATGAAAACGCAAGGGGATGAGTGCAGAGTGATGGAACGGTAGACATTCACATGGTTAACGACAGCAGTGTGACTGTCCAGGAGCGCGTGAGCCTGTGCGTTTTCATCTGACCTTGCTATAACTCTGCTATAACACTCCATTACACCATGTCTGTGTAAATGAATTCAAAATTCAAATAAAATGTATGACTGTATAATAAACTATAGCATTCACTCTATAGTGCAACAACAAAATAAAAAGATTGTATGAACCTTCTGTCTGTAAACAAACGCTCCTGGCATGACCACAAGTTAAGACCAGGCTGCTTCAAAGGTTAACTCTCCTGCCATAAAGCACAGAGAGGCGTGATGATCTCAGCTTAACAACTGCAGTACCCACCAACGACCACACCGTACGAGAACATGAGGAAGTGGACACTTGGCGCAAAGGCGCTGAGCATGAGGCCGCCGGAGATCATAACGCCACTGAAGATGGTGACAGGCCTGGCGCCAAAGTTCACCACACAGGCACTGCAGACGGGACCTGCACACAAGAGAGCATCATCCTGTCAAGAAGAGCAACATGATTATTAATACTCAAACGTTTGTACGCCTAATTCCAGTTTACAGGTAGAGGGAAAAGTCTATACAGTGAAACAGAGTCAGTAGGGGTCTAAAGCCAAACCAGGGAAACTGTATTGCTCTAGAGTAGAACTCCTGCCAAATCTCTGAGCTAACAAAATGGACCAAATGCCACAGAGTGAACCATTAAGGTTGCCAATGGCATGTTGAAACTGATGTATTGAAGCACTGTTCTTTGTTTAATATGACTGCCAGATTGTTCAATGATACTTGATGACACCCAGTGAGAATGAGCTAACTCCAAGATCAATGCTGGAAAGCTTGAAATCCACACTGCCATTTTTAATTCATGCTTTGCTTTTCCATGTCTGCAGGAAAAAAACAGAGGTGGGGCGCCACATGGAATGGGCTTATGGCCATTTGATAGGGGCAGTTACACAAAGCTTCCTCTTAGGTCCTTGAGAAGTATCTATGTGCTGTATTAAAAGTTATATCTGGTGTGTGGTCCTGCCACAAAAACAATAGCAACTGATCATAAGATACATCACACAATAGCGCCGCTAACTTACTGGCAATGAGTCCAACTCCAGACACCAGCGAGCCAACCCATGCGGTCATTCCCTTGCTCTCTTGGAAGGCACTCAGCCACTCTGGGTAGAGCACCCCCACAGACTGGGGCGAGCCATAGGCAAGAAGCTGAGCCATGAACGAGGCTGCTACGATTGTCCAGCCCCAGCCCCCGTCCAGGGCTTGCTTCGAACTCTGAGAACTCATCTTGAGATGGATAGTTCTCAACGGAGATCCTGTAAAGGCTGCTATATATATATATGAGAGAGAGAGAGAGAGAGAGAGAGAGAGAGAGAGAGAGAGAGAGAGAGAGAGAGAGAGAGAAAGAGAGACCAAGCTTTTGATTACAAGAGCCCAAATGAAAGAGTGTCACATGTTAGTCAGAAAAAGACAAACTCGATGAAAGCCTCTTTCTTATCCCTTAGGTTGTGCTATGTCGAAACTACATACCCTGGTAACATGTCTATCATATAAGCACAAATATCATTTACGTACCACCTGTGCTACCACAATTTGTCAACCTAAAAATCGAATTACTTCCACCCCGGAATAAAGTCCAAACTATGAGGGATCCATGTGTTTTTTTTACTGCGGGATTCGCACAGGCAATTTCGAAAATCGCATTGATGACGCGCACCGGTGCAGAGCGCAACATTGTAACTTCGAGCGCTTCAGTGTCAGACACAACGAAATGAACGATTCGCTACCTTTTCTGTCTAATATGTATGAAGTCAGGTGTAAAATATGTAGCCCTATAAACATTCACCCTAGGCCTACATCCGTTTGATAAAAACAATGAAAGGCGAACAACAAAACGAACACAACGAAAGCGTTACACAAAAAGAATATCTAAAATTGCGGATTTTTTCAAATAACCTTCCGCATAATTTATTGTTCTGAAACGTTTTCCAGTATTATAAAGCTTTCTTACATTTAAGAATAATAGCACTTACCAAAATATTTGCAGCCAGCCGCAGGAATAATGCCGTTTTAACGAGCGCAGTAAGGTGTTGAACTGGCTCTTTGGAGAACGACGTTATATGATTGTGATATCATGACGTTTTGTATGAATGACAATAAAAACTAGATAACATTACGCATTTGTTCAGTTTAACCATCGTACATATCGGATATACTACCTATCTGGTCTACTCTGTCTTCACTAAGACCAAACTGCTGTAGGTGCCGCTTTTGTTGCCAAACGCGGAAACCGGTTTGAAGCTGTTCTCGCTGGTCTCACTAAATTTCGATGCTCCAACTTCCTCATCTTCACAAATGATATAAATGACCACTGCAACAAACCTTGCCTCCTGTCCTATTTAAAATTCGGTCGTGTATTTCAGTAATGTCATTGCTCCTAATTCATTTAGCCAACTTCATCATTTTGGCATTAGTGCCTTTACATGGAATTGCAGGCAACATAATTCATAAAAGCAACACTAGATCACACATGCTGTTCTGAAAACGTTTTTAGGCTACGATTAAATTGCGATTTGTTGGCGTGTATACAATTTTTTCCACTCCGACATTCTTCAAAACTGCTGGGCGCCTCTCCTGTTTTGGGGCCACTGTGAAAACGGAAATTCTTTTCCATCCCCTCCTGTTATTTTCAGCGTCCCAGTCTCGTATACATTAAAGATGTTACCACGTGTTTTATCTGTGTGTATATTACACGGTACATCTATCGTTGCTACCGTTCCAGTCCAAACCGGTTATCAATACTTGCGATGCTGCAGGGTGCTGTTTCAAAGATGCGTCAGCCTCCTTGGATGACATTTGACATCTGACCCAAACGATGTGGGTCACAGTAGAACATGCCACTTTTAGAAAACCGACATTTTGCTGGTTTGTCTGTTAAACCTGAAATTACTCTCTGGAAATTCTTAAGCAGTTCAGATATCCCTGAAATATACATATTTATATATGTAAAATATATTTAGTTGTATATTTATTGCAAAACCGCCATTGCATCTTGGAACCAAATGATGGATTTTCGAAAGGATTCCTACCCTTCTCTTGTAACAACACACTACGTTGAGCACATCACCCTACAAACTGCTCTGGATACAATGGACAAGAAATTAATATTTCCGTTAATATTCAGGACACGAGTACACAAGAAAACTCATCGTCTTCACACACACGATACTGAGGAATAAATCATAAAAAGTAATGTTGTGCGAGGCCCTCACCTGCTGTGACCCACGTAAATTACCTAACATACTGCTGCATTAAAGAACTGTAAGTTCCCTTAATGGCCATCCACATACACCAAAAACATTCGCGTTAGCTATGAACAATGAACTATTACACACACTGATGTTTTGAATTACCACCGTTACGACAGAGAAACTGCTCTTAAAGATACGAAAGCATTCAAGTACACATACGTATACATGGCTGATTCGAACTGTAAATGTACGCATTGTTTCCGGCAGCGAAATTACATCGGATACGGTTGCAAAAACAAGTCAGTTCTGAGTATGCTGACCTGCTGCCTCCAAGCGCCCAGCCTTTGTTTACACAAGTTAAAATCCAAACCATGGGAGAATTAGCTCACAGAAGCGCCGCCTGCTTCTGCAAGAACAATAACGGAAGACGCTACAAAGCCTGCTGTGACTACTTAACTGTCAAACATGTATAATGAATAACTTTGTTTGGGCCCTCACCTCAGCCTGTACTTTGTTTGGGCCCTCACCTCAGCCTGTACTTTCAGTAAACAGATTTCAGAATACATATCAGTTTTGCAAAATCAAAGCCACATATAGACAAATGGGACCACATATTAAGGCTTTAATAATTTGATGTGGGGATAAGCTAGACAATGCTTACATTTAGCAATACCACAGTGAGTTAAGGCTCAAAGGTGTTCCATCCATTAAAGATAGCAGTAAAACATGAGCAAACATTACATTCATTTGTCAACAGTCTTAAAAAGAAATCAGAGTAACAAATAACTGGTATAATCCAAGTTCTGATAAAACCAGAAACAAACTTGAAATGTATGTGAACACGTCACGGTAAAAGAAAACACCTTTTCCCTCTAAAACACTGAAATGAATATTTACATTAAAATGAATACAAAGGTAAACAAAGATTTAAAAAATCATTCCTGGTATCCAGGGTCTTGTGAGGGATTTGCATTATAAGAAAAATCAAAACAAAACAGATACACCTATGAACTACAAACACAACTTGTACTGAGTCAGTTACTCAGCAGACATGTTTTGTCACACAGTGGCAGAGCTGGTGTCAATAAGACACGGAATCACTCTAAATGTCAGTGCCTTAACTACAATGGAAAGCTTAGTACCAGCAACTGAATCTTCATATCGCAGATTTCCCTTTGATCTGTTGCGATTTAGCAATAAATTAGCGTTTTTTCACTATATACAGTAAGTGCTGTTTTCTTGTTCTGTTTTTTAGCTGCACTAACTGATAGGCATTTGGTAAATTGGAACCGATCATAAAAATGAGTGAAAACTAGCATCACCCATGGACAAGGTCTAAGACATCACCACAAACACACAGGAGGCATGGGGCCAAGTTCAAATGCTTCACAAAGGACTCTCCGCCCCAAACTCTGCACACTTTGCAAAGCTTACAAAACGAAGTGGTTCTATTTACACTTTCTCTCACTGAGTGAGTTATGTCTTGAGGGTGTATGCGGCACAAGTCTCTGAACATTTTCAAAATCAATCCACCCAGCTATAATTCAAGAACTCATTCTGAAAGGTTAGCAGGAGCAAAAAAAAAGTCACAGTGGTGCCAGTTCGACACTGTTTAGGAAAAGATCTGGGTAGAGAAGAACTGAGAACATGAAATCAGTGTGCGAATCCTTCTCCACTCCCTGTGCTTCCCTCTGGATCAACACGAGCAGTCACCTGTTCATATAAACAGCTGTATCGTTACATATCCGGAGTCAGATGCACATTCAAACTGTGCAATACGCTAACAGCAGCATATACGTAAACTACGTTCTCCCTTTGAGCTAATAAAGAAAAAACAACAACAACAACAAAAAAAAAACAAACAAACAAAAACAATTAAACAAAAATTAAATTTGGTACCCTGCTCATGCCGGGTTTGGGCAAACGTGCAGCATCTCGCAGTGGCCTGCGGCTAGGTGAGCAGGTGTTTGCCAGGAGGCTCGAGCAGACCGGGTTCTCTCTCCCACCATGCCTCTGGCTAATCTGGGCGTGTAAACCGTACCACCCCCCCACCAGCCCCGACCTGGTGCACCCAGTCACATACACACCACTCCCCACTCGTCACCTCCATCCAGCAATGTTACAAAATTTACACAAAGGAATATGGGAGGGTAAAAAAATCATTATAATAATAATAGTCCCTAGTATTATTAAGTCTTTCGCCACTTCATTACCAGTACCATGTGTTCATCTAGATTTCTGTAAGCACAGTGAGTGTGGGTTCTGGAGAGGGGCTCTCACAGACGCATGTTGAGGTCTGTGGTCACTGGACTGGCTAAAAATCTCTCCCGGGCCCAAGTGGAACGCTGAACAGGAGAGCACACCGCTTCCTCTTCAGCCTGGCAAAAGTGAGTGCGCACTTCGCTCCACATTTCCAAAACAAACAAAAAATCAAAGGGGAAAAAAAAAAAAAGACAAACACAGTACAGATTTACAGTGAAGCCTATATAATTCTCAGTGCAAGAGGCAGAGTAGTTAAGCCTTTGGCTCGGCGGGGGATGCATGAGCTCGGGTGCGAGTCCACTGTGAGGGGCGTGGCCACGACAAGGGGGCGTGGCCACTGCAAGGGGGCGTGGCGGCGCAGGACTCGTGCACTACGGCTGCGGAGCTGGCGGCACCTGTGGGGTTGGTGTTTGAGTGGGCGCCAGGTGCGCAGGGGGCGGGGGCGGTGGAGGGCCAGGCTGTACCACCGCCTGGGTGTTGGGGGACGGAGGGGGTGTCGGGCGCTTGAACTTGTCCGGGCTGTTGCTTCTTCGGGGGGACGGCCTCTGGGAGAGAGGGGGGGGGGCAGGAGAAGAGTTCAGATAGACTTTCAGCAGGAACACAGGAACATAATGCAAAGTGATGTCTGTGGTCAAGCTGTAAACAGACAACATGTACTCAATATTAAAAAAGAGAAATAGTGATCCATGACGACAGGGGAGAACGTTACATTCTCTGTCTCAAAAGCCAAATATGTTCACGTTTGGGGAAAAGTCCTACAGAGTGTGATTTAAGATCTTTTAAGTCAAACCAAGTTGTTTCCCATCACGTAAGCACTCACACCTCCACAACACACAGTTAGACATTGATAAACCTGATCTAATAAAGCGCAATATAACAGTAAGACAACAGTAAGGATGGAAGCACGTCCTGTTCCATGTGTATGTAACTCTCAGCACGACAATAAATGACAATTGTATATTACTTTCTGTTTGCAGTACAATCGTTTCTTTACTATCAGAGTTAAGGTGATGAAAGCAGATTTAGCTGTAAACTCCCACATCATTAAGAACACTGGGGCCAGGCCAGGACGCTTCAGCAGGGCCGTTCATGACCGATTCAGGGTGACGGGTGATGATGACCTTTATTTAGCCCAACACAGAGCTGACAGCCTGGTTGAAGGGTGTGGCCACATCAACGCATAAAAAAAAAATAAATAATGTAAAAATGGACCTAAATGTAAATCACAGTGAAGTAAACAATTCAGTCACCAAGCCCTACAAATACTCCGGTGAACTTATTTTGCTGAGCACTTCTGTAGAAAAGCCAGTCTCTTTCCACATGCTGACGGGCCAGTTTTACACACACCTAATGACGCTCACAACGTGTCTGCTAACCTCTACCCCAGTCGCCAAGACTGTTCTGCATGCGTTTCAGCACAGCACTGTCCATGACACATTAGCGACGTTGTGTGTGTGTGTGTGTGTGTGTGTGTGTTCCACTGACGAGTGCATCAGGTGCAACGCTACTGCCAGAGTGTGAGCACACGTTTAGAGTCGGGTAGAACGGTGCTCCTCACAAACACACCGACACACCTCTAACCCTAGCTACCCAATGGTCAGGATGTGAGCGCTGATGAAGACCAGCAGTGCACAGCCAACGACATCAGTGGGACTCCAAATCTGCAACTAAAAGGTGTACCAAACGAAAAGATAGCTGTTCCCAATTCAGCTGTCTGGCTTTATAGGGCAGTTCATGTGTTCAGCTGCACACACTGTGTGAACAGGCTCAATTAGTGTTTTATTGACACTATACCACGGTGCTGCTGCTCCGTAAAAAAAACCAAAAACAAGTCTCTTCCAATCACACTAACTCAGCAGAATGCAGTATTTCTACATTTGCCAGTCCTGTGAGGTTGCTAGGAAACATTCTGAGTAACCATGGAAACTACAAAGAACTGTAAAACTTCTGGAGTAAAAAACCCATCAATATAGCAGTTTTGATGTGATTTGTGGAACAGGAAGACCTACATGAGCACTTGGCTTCCTTAAAGCTCCACCTCTCTCGAGGGAGAACCGGGGTCAGGAGCTGGGCTCACTGTCTTCAGGGAAACGAAAGGGGATGACTCAGAACGAACGAACACACACACACACACACACACACACACACACACACACACACACACACGGAGAGAGGGGGTTGCAAATGACTCACTGCGATGCCATGAGAGGCTCCCACATGCACATGCAGGCCAGGTGTGTTGTAGTAGGACATGCCTGCCCGGGTCAGTGTAGTCGGAGGGGTAAAGCCCACTGTGTGACTGGCATAGGACAGGCCTGTGAGACAGACAGACAGAGACACAGTGCAGCTACTGTATACTGTTCACTGGAACAAGTAAAATAAATGAGTTTGACTCACTATAACGGTCAGGCGCAAGTGATCACTGTGAATCACCATCAAAGCAATGGTTTGATTTTTATATAAATAGCATATAATTCAGTAACGTTCAACTTGGTGACCTGCCTGACGAACTGCCTACAAAAATAGTAATGCATATTGAACATTTCAATATTAATGGATGAAATCTAGTGAAAGTGATTGAGTATTGTTTCGCCTAATCTTAAACATGTTCACACCTAGTCTGTCACACTTCATTAAGACTAGTTTGTACATCTTAAATCTATACTGGTTGATCTACACAATAAGATCTAAGCCAAATATTAAATATACTGCTCCGACATCCATGTACTATTAACTATATCCATTTTCCACTGAAATTTTTTTTTTCCTGCTGCTTTACCAAATGGCTGAGAAGCAACTGCAGGTCAAAAGTACACCGGGCTAAAGGAAAGGAACCCGTAATAACAGAGAAAGACCAATGGTTATACAGGCAAGCAGCAGCAAGCAGCCCTGGAATCTTGCTTCACGGACTATGCAGCTCGAGAAACCATGCCAACAGTTTCAGTAAAAAGACGGCTTATCTCGATTTGACCGGGTCTCCTCACAAAACCACAGCACAGTCAAAAGCAGTCATTGGACTGACAAAGGAACGTGTGAGTTTTGAGGAGGGGGGTACCTGGTGATATGGGTCTGCTGGAACTCGGGGAGGGTGTGTAAGGAATCGGACTGGACACAGTGCGAGGACGAAGGCCTTGGGCTGACATTTCGTTGAAGTACCTACAAAAGGAGAGAGGAAATATTCAACAAACCAATCCGTCACATACTAAGAGAACTGGGGTCTTTCCCAATGTGGCAGCAGAAACCCATGAGAGCTAAAAGTAGCATTTTAAGATTAGATGGATAGATCATAATAGTTTACAATTCGCCAAGGTGTCCACATTCAATATATATTAATTTACAATTTAATAATATTTACCTGAAATAAAAACCACAAATGTTTTAGACTGTAGCTTGTTCTCACAGCTTTATTAACCTCAGCTCCACAGGCCCGCACATCATGTCCAATCTGATCAACCTGTGTGACTGAAATCACTCCCCACACACACACCCCCCCCGTGCTGGGCAGTTCTGACGAGGTCGTACCTTTCGTCGTCCATCTCCAGGCTGGATTCGCTCTCAGAGAGCTGTCTGCAGAGAGCCTCACGCCGCTCCACCTCACGCTGGAGCTTCCTCTGCAGACGCAGGTTCTCCTCCCGCATGATACGCTCTTCCTCGATGTACTGCGCCCGCTTCTCTGTGTCTGAGACACACATACTCACACAGTTTAACAAAATAGTACAGGTAACATGTGGGAAAGACAGTGAGCACCGTAGCAAATATGTCGTCCAGTTCGGATAAAATACGAATTCAAACCTGCATTTAAATAATGCAGTAAATGTTTACAGTTAAACTGATATTAATAATTCATTAAACTTGTACAGTAAAGAACATACAAGCAGGTCTCATTGCAAAAGACATCACACGTACTGTACAAAATGTGTCGCACTGAACTACCTTTTACATGATTTTAGTCACCACTAACATTTGTGCTCTGGTGGGGAAATAAATTCATTCAATCCTGGGTTCTGTCGTTGGCAACAAACAGTTTGAACAGGCTGTCTGAACCAATTAACATGGCTGTATATGTATGAAATAATCAGGAAATTTCAAAGATGACTGTCCTCCCGGCATGCCAGCATTCATGCGTGTGTGTGTGTGTGTGTGTGTGTGTGTGTGTGTGTGTGTGGATATGCACATGGACAGGGAGGCTACGTATTAAGCATGCAAGCGTTTGGAAGTGTTGATGGTAGAGTGGAGTAAGGGAGGTATAAAACGTATGAGCTGCTATACAGCAGCTTTAATGGAACAACCCATCTTAAAAATGGACTTCATTTGGTTTTGAGGTCCTCTTAGTGTCAGGCAGCTTTATGACCAACACTAAAGGAAACTCACCCTCAGCGTGGGCCGTAGAGAGGGTTGCAACAAGACAACCGCAATCACAAGACACTCCTACTCTAGCAGCGTTCAGGACTATGAACAAACTGCAATGCAACGTGCACGATATTACATGGTACCCACCTAGGACACCTTTTAAATACAGCGGAATTTCGTTGTGATTACAGGTGCAAATAAAACAATCTTTCATGAAGTCTTTCATCAGCTTAGTCAGATGGCATAGGGACTCTTGACTGATTTTACAGTGTGCAGCTCCATCTAGTGGACGCCAAAAGAAACACTGTCCGAATAAGCACCGCAAATCACGTGGGGGACAGGTCGTTTTAACAGCAGTGACGTTTCAAGTGGAGAGGCGGTTAAACGACGTGAGCGAAGACACGTGGCACCACCTACTGGTGCCACACCCAGGCCGAGCCTCAGCACTCACGCTGCAGCTCCGCCGTGCGGAGATTCTTCTTCAGACGCTCCACCTCGCTCTTCAGGAAGCGGATGTGCCTCATCATGTTCTCCGGGGAGTCAATCTCCATGGAGATGTCCCTGGGCGACGGCGGGGCGGAGACCGGCTGGTCCAGCTTCTCCTGCAGGATCCTGTGTGAGCGGGACGCGGCAGGACAGGGCTTTCAGAACGCAGCAGTGCACAACACAGCTGATGTGCGACTGGGTAGGGCGACTGTTACTGGGATTAATGCGAATTAGCCTAATTAATCAAAAATTAAGAAATGCAAGTTGCTGACACTTACTGGCACAAAAAAAAGAAAAATTAAATGAATAAAAAACACACACACACACACAAAAATGTTGCCATTAGGTCCTGCCTGCAGGGTTGAAGTTGGTCTCGTCTCTTAAGTGTGTGAAGAGAGGCTTACCTCATTAAGCAGACGCCGTTCTCTGCGGAGAACACAACACCACTGACCTTTTCTCCGCCTCCAGCTTGTCCATGCGCTTCCAGAGCCGGTTGACCAGGGCTTCCTGTTCCTGCTCCAGTGTGTTTTCTAAGTCAATCTTCTCTCGCCTGAGCTGCAGGAACATATAAAAACAAAGGAGATTCACTAAAAGGCACAGAGCACCTGCAGGGTCATTGGCAGTAAACCTGCCTGCAAGTTAGACACTGTTAGCTTCATCTCACTCAGCACTACCAGCTATTAGGGATGTCATTTACAATGTTAAATGGTTCTTTTTGGCTCAGCACTGCTCTGTTCTTTTAGCTTTCTGTGTGGAATGAGCAGTTACGATTTAGACAATACTGTCAGCGTTCATGGAGGGACAGTACCTGTTCTAAGGTGAGCTGTTTGGAGATTGTATCGTTCTCCAGCTTCTTGATCTTCTTCATCAGCTTGTTGACCTGGAACTCCTGTTCCTGTTCCAAGTGCTGCTCCAACTCAGCTTTCTCATGCTGCAACTGAGAGAAAAAAGGAGGAAGAGAGAGGTTTTCAAGCTTCTAGCATTCTTACTGCATTCTCACTGCTTTGGTGGAAGGGTTTTATCGAGTGTTAATGCAAAGATCTGCATTCCAGTGGGTGACGGAAAAAGAAAAACAGTTTCAGATGGACGGATGGACGAACACACGGGGGAATAGACAGAGGGACGTGCGTGGCATGCAGACGGACGGACGGAGGAGGATGAACAAATAGGCACGTGTGTGGACAAACAAGCAGACATGCAGGCATGCACCGCACACAACACAAACAGAAGCATGAAGACATAAACAAACACGCAGTCAGGCTTTCCAAAAATGCAAAGGGCAATGTGAAAAATGTGACATTGGGGAACAAAGCTACCAAAATATTCCCTAAAAGCAGATGACTCACCGTCTAACTGCGTTATGAGACAGATATTTCTGGATTTCCAAACAGTCATTACAGTCACATCTAAGTGAACTGAAAATGGTGCAAGTCTGGACTTTTCTACCCCCCTCCCAACAGATACAAGAGGGAGGTGACTTTAACTGAACCGCTATACTGCATGCAGCAGAAATACACGTCTCTGGTTAAACACACCATTACAGAAAATCTACTAAGCTGTAGCATATAAAAAAGACCTGCTTTGCTAGAACATCCTGCTACACTACTAGATTTGCAATTTCTAGAAGCTTCTTTCGTCCTCTGCTGAATTAATGAAGGCACTGCTCTGTGTTTAGTGAACAGGTAGGTTGTAATGGGACTCATCCAGCTACCTGGAGACGACAAAGACAGGATCACACTCACTTGCATAAGTTTTCGCGAGAGCTCATTGGTGAGGAACTCTTCTTCCTTCTCATAATTGACAGCTAGGGTTTCTTTCTCCTTCTGCAGTGCCTGAATCTTCTTGAACAATGTGTTGCTGATGAACTCTTCTTCCTGTTCTGCCCTGGCTTGCTGTGGATCACACAGGAGGACATCTGAACAATAAAATTCCCAGACCACCACATGCATATTAAACATAGATGCTCCTGTTGTTCATAAAGACTTAGTCAGCTCCTCAAAAAAAAGAATATATGAAACCATACCATTCTGTACTTACAGAAGCAGTAATAGCAATCCATTACAATAAGTGGATGGTAATAGGTGGATGATCCAGCGTTTATGACTTGAATCTCTTGTTGGTGTAGTGAATGTGAATAAGACATCTGCCTGAGGGACTGATTAAGCTCGCTCCACCTCCCTCTTTTTTCTGGAATCAAGTCTGACTATCTGATCTTTACAAGGAACCGTTCTCAGATGGAGTTCAATTATGAGCAGTAAAAACTAGGTCAAGGACAGTTTTTAGCATAAGAAAAACATTTTGATGGAAGAAAAGGAACTTTATTTTTTGTAAGAGACACTGCTAAATTTATTTAATTAATTCAGCGTATCAAAACTGCAACTTAAAAAAATAAAACAATACAAAAAAAATCATGCTTTCCTTTTCTTATAACATTTGTTCTGTAGCATAACACAGCTCAACACCACCACTAACTGCATCATATCAAATAAATCGCACCATACAGCATCACGGAACATAAACCTGATATATCATCAATACTGCTCTGCAATGTCCGCTGTGACTCTACAGCAGATCGGTTACTTTATGTTTTCCAAAAACGAAGTTACATTTAATTTTAGAGAACATAACAGCTGAATAGTACAGACGGTTGAAATTTACTTCCAGATGTTTCGTGTGTCGAGAGTAGCCATTAAAGTTCAAGCCTTTAAAAATCAGGCGCAGCAAAGTAGGTTTGATGTATAATCTGTACCGAGTGCAACTGGGGAGGCACAGCCAACCTGACCAGCGCTTCATAGCTATTGTCCAAGTACTGAAATTTTAAGAGTCTCACCCCAGGTTTGCACCCAAGCTGCATTTTAACTATGCCTATATGAAATACGTATTGCACTACTATTACTGTTTTATATTATGAAGTGTTCTGTTTGTTTAGTTAAGAAAGTCGGTCACTTGCAACAGCAGTAATCTACACGGCATACAACCATCTAATGAGGGCCAAATCAAACTCTGACCTGCATAGTTAGTTAGCGCTACATACCTGGACACGCAAGTTAGACGTCGACCCATTACTATTTAACTAAATACCGAACTAAAGACGTTTTAAAGATGTCAACATCAGTAGTGAAATGCCAGACGGATAATTTACTGAGAAACGCAAACAAAGCCTTACTAAATGAGCTAACTAACTAGCAGGCTACATTGCGTTAGCTAGCCAATCAAGTGTGTAAATTAACCTGACACCACATGAAGGGGTCAAGGTGCTGATTACTATTCCATGATAGTATTTAAATAGCAAATGAATCGCAAACATACGACGCAACACTAAAAGAAACATTTTGAATGGTGATCATAATAGACCTCAATAACATTTATATCTGGCTAATGTATTGATTTCTTACACCATTATCTTAGCTCAGTGCTTTGCTAGCTAGCCAAAGACTGACAAAAATAAAGATACCTAGTTAGCTACATATGCTAGCTAGATAGCTAACTACGATTAGCATAGCTACCTATTTGGCAAACATGTGTTCGGTTTGGATAATATTGAACTAAAACACATACAACATGCAACGTCAGATCCATATACAATTTCATACATATCAAACTTCTCATGAAAATTATTGCTAGCTAACTAGCCAGTCAACAATCCTTACAATAGTGACGCTTGCTTTACGCAGGTCTCGGTTCTCCTCTTGCAGAGCTTTACATTTCAATTTGAACGTTTCCAGCTCGATTTTAAGCACTTTGTTTTCTTGCTGCAGGGATGCAAGGCGATTTGTCAGTTCCTCCAGACGAAATGGAGAAATTACGATGCCTGTCTTATTGCAAGACGAAGACGAACATTGAGGAGTAGCTGAGCTACTGCCCGCTCCATCAGTGTCGCTTTCACTCGCACTGTCCGCCATGATCACTGAGCATCTGAATGAAGCAGCGATGTGTCTTCGTAGAGTGAAGGAAAAATGGAACACAGGTCGAGCGACCCCCTCAGAAATCTTTGGCTACAACAATGTCAAGTAAAAACCTTGTAATAGACCCCGCAAAGTTAAGTCATCCGAATGCGTTAAAAAGCACAGTATCAGCTTTAATTGTTGGCACAGAGAACAGTAACGTATTTCTATTACATTCTTACTTGCCTAAGTTCTGCTTTCAGGGGAATCCCCAACAAGACCACTCCTCCACTTGAAGAACATGATTTACACACTATTTATAACGGGTCTTGGTTGGTGGTTTCACTACATTTTATTTTAATAATCAAATTACTATAAAATAATTAAATTACCACATGAATTATGCTATGATATATAATGTGAACATTTATAATTTTGTTCTATGAATGGCAGCAGTTCACATCACCTTGGTATAAATGAGCTGGAGGATATCTGAAGGAAATGCAATGTCAGTTTGTGTATGCCTATGCATACACACATTTTTTTTATAACTGCTTATAAAAAAGTTTCCTCTTAAAACTTCGCTGTGTTTGCTCTGCTTATAAAAAAAAGTTTCCTCTTAAAACTTCACTGTGTTTGCTTTTCCCAGGTCCAAGCTTCTTCCTTTGGATTTAAATGACCTTCCTTCCTTTGTGGTTCTATTCAAGTCTCCCTCACAAGGATCTATTAGGCTGATTTAAATATCATTTTGAGTATTCGTTTGGGAGATGAGTGAACAGACTTTGGACCAGAAGCCAGGTCAAAACACTGTGGAATGAGGGCTAAGCCTGTGATGAGAGCACAGCAACAATTTCCCATGGACCAACAGCATTAACGCTGCTCTGAAACAACACCAAGGACATTGTTCAGTGTGTTTCCACTTGCAGTTGACTGGGCTGATCAGGCCTCTGCTCTGTCTTACCAGAAGCCAT
The DNA here is from genome assembly GCA_028565775.1 of Sternarchorhynchus goeldii. Classification (NCBI taxonomy): domain Eukaryota; kingdom Metazoa; phylum Chordata; class Actinopteri; order Gymnotiformes; family Apteronotidae; genus Sternarchorhynchus; species Sternarchorhynchus goeldii. Next base: position 981,109 of record JAOXYF010000012.1, read on the forward strand.
ATCAGTGGAGGAGTGTGAAGTGAAAATATAAAAGAAGATTGCCATGGAGCCTTCTGCTGTAAAGAACATGGACACCTGTGTAGTCTAGTAGCATTGGAGCCTGTTAGCAAGGTCCATTCTAGATCTTCTCCAGGAAGAAGCAGGCTATTAGTTTGCAGGTTAGGGCCATCTTCCAGTTATAGTCCTCAGATTATGTCTTTATGCCCAACTTCCTGTCTCTGCGTACCTTAGAATGACCTAACTGCTGGCTTGATTTCAGTGAATGTGGTGGACTGGAGGCTGTAAGTCACTGTAGGCCATGTTATGCCATTAAGTAGACTGTGCTGAAAGCAGATGTGCATTAAAGGAGAGCAACCAGCTCGTTTCCAGTAGAGGCCGTGTTTGACTCTCCCACGGTCCTGCTGCGAAAAGGAGGCCTTCGTCAATCCTGCAGCCTTCTTTGTGTGCGATGGTGTTGGAGCTATTTTGAGACCTAACCCAGCTTTTGTTTCTAATGTGGGAAAATCAAAGTTCCTCTCTAGGGAGTGTCAGTTCAGGACACCTCTGCAGCGGATACAAGGAAGCTGCCTTGTGCGTTTGTGAATTTTGCTACGTGCTTTTTTCCTTTGTTTTTCTTTGCAGTGATGGTCCAGGTCCTTTTTGGACTCCTCAGCAGTGGTAATAACAGGTTGTCATGGCTTTCAGCTTCCACTTTTGGCACTCACTGGTCATCTTCCTTTGACAGTGATGCCAGTGAATATTACAGGTTTCATTTCATAGGCCATTACTGTTGCACATATGTCAGTGTTCTTTTATTAACTTGCTCTATTACAGCATTCTTTTATGAACTTTGCACTATTACAGTGTTCTTTTATTAACTTGCTCTATTACAGTGTTCTTTTATTAACTTGCTCTACTACAGCGTTCTTTTATTAATTTGCTCTATTACAATGTTCTTTTATTAACTTTTCTCTATTACGTTTTTTTATTAACTTTTCTCTATTACAGCGTTCTTTTATTAACTTGCTCTATTACAGCATTCTCCTATTAACGTGCTCTATTACAACGTTCTCTTATTAACTTTGCTCTGTTACAGTGTTCTTTTATTAACTTTGCTCTGTTACAGCGTTCTTTTATTAATTTGCTCTATTACAGCGTTCTTTTATTAACTTGCTCTGTTACAGCGTTCTTTTATTAATTTGCTCTATTACAGCGTTCTTTTATTAACTTGCTCTGTTACAGCGTTCTTTTATTAATTTGCTCTATTACAGTGTTCTTTTATTAACTTGTTCTATAACAGCGTTCTCAACACAGTTTCATTCCTGCTGTGAGTTTTGAATAAGTGCTCTTCCACTGCTGTTCTAGGATTCTACCTAGAACATAGGATTCTACTAGAACAGGGTAATGGTAATAGTTCCTCTTGTGCATTCTGTCATGGTACAGACAATGTACAAGTACACGTGGGCTTGTGGAGCCATGGAAACTGTTCCCTGTGTTAGCAAGACTAGCCAAGTATTTATCTCTCCTTCCCACTGGGTCAGTTTGCTAAAATCATGGCTGGGGCCATGAAAAGAGGCCATCGAATTCAAGTTTAGTGACTATCTCGGCAGCTGCCATTCATTCTCACTAAGGACATATGTGGTATTTGGTTTGTGTAGTTTATTGCTGGTATTAAATGTTTTAGTAATCATTAACTATAATGGGTGGAACTTGAGCTAAGGACCTGCTAGGTAGAGAGTTTAGTCTGCTGTCACCAACTTGTGGAAGGCCAGTTTTTTTGAGGAGATATGCCGACAACATAAGGTCTACAAGAATGTTTTGTGGTGTTTAGATTAGTTATGCTGCTCATGGGAACTGTATGCAGACAAGGGCACCATTCTTTGATTGACATGTTGCATTGTTGAGAATGACTTGTCATTATGGCAGCAAATTTAGAACCATGTGGGGCTAATTAGGGAAAGCTCCAGGAAGCGTCTTTTGCAGGAGACATCACTGCCACCTTTAGGTTCACCTCAGTCACTCAGCACTGTCAGGAATAAACATGATAACCTTGCAAAGAAAAAAAAGAAAAAAAACAACACTGAAGAAATATGTGATATAATCAGTGGGAGAGAGAGCTGGCTGGAGTTTGCACCTGGGTGATTTAATGGTGGCCAAGGACACCGATATCAGCTTCACGCCCTGTCAGAGGAGGGAAGGGAGAACAGAATGAAAAACTTTGTGTTGAGATTCACTGATTGGCTCCCTCAGCATGCCACTCTTTTCTGCCATCAGCTTCCACAGCCTGCCTACCTTTCCTGATTATTAATTAAAAAAAACATGTACTACTAATTTAGATAAAGACACAGAAGGCCAGCCCTTTGGCAGTAGTCTAATCTACAAGTTATGAAGGCATATATTATTTTTTTAGCATTATGTAGCATTAGCATATATGTTGTTGTGGGAATCAGCCATCTGTGCATGTCACTAATCGGTGAAGGGCAAGAGAGCCAGGAGAAGGTTCACACAGAGATAAGGACCCATGTCCCTGAAAACATCATGGTTCTGGCAGCATTCATTGATCTGTAACAAGGTGAACAACCTGTTGGAACGAGGTAGCGATGGGAAGTTCCTTTAAGGGCTGGGCGTCTTGTACTGGGTGTCCAGTACTGGAGAGAAGAAACCTGGCTGGGCTAGAGCCACTTCTGGGAAAGTGCTCCTCCGTCTCCCTGGTGGTGTGTCTCCTCTTCCATGCCCCCCCCCCCCACGACTACACTGTGGTGCCAGCAGCAGCTCTGCATGTGTGCCGGGCATTGTGGCTCTCCTCAGCGAAGGCATTTCTGAGACCGTTTTAATTCCCACTCTTCCATTACCTGTATTGATAAATCTGGCTAAATTCAACTGTGTTATCAGCATAATATTAAAGCCATAATTATGTTTGCAAATAAAACATCCACAAGGTCTGTGTATATATAGGGAGACTGATAAGGGTCTAAACCAGAATCTTGAGATCCACTACTGCGCTTTTACTCTCTGAAAAGTCCCCATTTATGAAGTGCATTTATTGAATGTAGTTGTAGTCAAACAGCAGGTAAAAATAACCACCCTTTTAAAAAGCTATATCTTTTATATCATATTACATTATGTATATCTTATTCCAATATGTGTCCACCTCATGCATTCACTGCATTAACATCTTGTCAAGTCAGTCAGCAGGGGTCGCTAGCTGTGTTATTTATTAGTGGAGTATTTATTGTGCGTTTGAAGAGAGTATATAAAGAAGTCGGTCTGATTTAACGCCCGTACCATTCACGCTAACATATTAATACGGATCTGCCGAGTAGGCTTGGAGCCAGTCAAGGCGTTGTCTGCCTATACCGTTTCAGGTATAGGTTTGAGGTTTCAGTAAGTAGACTCAAATGCTGCACTCATATCTAGCTGTACTACAAGAGCTAGTTAGGTATCTGCTAAATTAGCAATAAAGACAGCATAAATCTGGTTGTCTATAAAAGTGATTGTAGTTCTCCAGTTGTTCACGTTGTTGGGTAGGTACTTATGGGTATATACATATACATATATATTATTTTCAGTAACACTGTATTGAGTAACATTTTCAGTAATATTTTCAGTAACAGCTCATGATTTTTTTGGAGGCAGTTGGAACAGTCAAAATTCTAATAATTTCAGGCAAATCATCAAGAATATTTAATAATCAAACAATAATCTACATATCATGTATTAGATCACCAGAATTAATGTATAAAACCCAGACCTGAGAGTTTTACACAATTTATTTAAGCTTAAATAATTAATTCAATCATCCAGTGCATGTTTTGTCATACATTTTGTTACCAGATCAACCAATGAATGCCTGAACCTCTATAATCAACGTAAGGAAACATTTCACCAAACCCAAATATAAATGTCCCTTGAGACCACAGCAGCCATACAGAAACCTAGTAATACACAGCTAGAACAATTACAAATGCTTGGCTTACAGAAAGACTTTTACATCTTGGAGCCAATACACATAAGAACAGTTAAAAGTTTACAGCGTGCCAGTTGCCATCATACATTCACTCTTTCACTTCAGGCCTGTCTGTGACTGCATAGCATAAGAAACCTTTAGCTGCGTGTAGGGACACAGTGAATCCTCATGAAGACATACACTGAGTTCTGTCCATTCACTCCCAATTAGTTTGTGATGGTGCAGTGGTGTTATTAGAAAACAGTATTAGTGACAAATGACAAGGCTATGGAGTGCACACAGATAAACATTTTCCACTCCTGTTATGTAGTTTAGAAAGAAATCAAAAATAAGGTGAATCACATGCATCAAAATTAGTACTCTGAGGAAATCTTTAAAGAGAACTGCAGCTACGCCCATTTTGCTGTCGTTTTGAAAGTTGCAGTGTGTTTAAAAGAAATGTCCGCCATTAAAACTGAGCAAAGCCTTTTCTAATGTAAAAAGTTCTTTCATCCGCAAATCATTACATAAGTACATTATGTGGCATTCCACCCAAGCTTTTCTCTAAAATCAGTATGAGCATTTCATTGCATTTCATTTCAATGCACTTTGTAAGTCCCTCTTGCCAGTGCATTGACAAATTCGTGAGCTACTTATCTTTAGAATTTATACAGTTTTGATTTATGTACAAGATCTCCAAAAACAGCATTATACAGCCCGACGCACTGGGTCAGAGAGGAAAAAAATGTAAGGCGATTGGAGAAGGTGATTAAAAAAAAAAGTGTCCTTCCATTCTGTCAGTCCACAACGCTTTTTTTTTACCATCTTTGGTCGCAGAAATTCTTGGGGGGCATGTGTTGTCGCTCCTCCCATGTTTGTGCAGAAAGAGCGTCAGACCAACATCCTCACAGCACTGTAGCATGCCGTGGCATCAACCAGACGCCGCGTGCCACTGACAGAAAGATTTTTGTTTGTTTGTTTGTTTTTTTTTTCTCATGCTCATGCGAAATCAATGAAGTCCCCTTCCTGAAAACCATGCGTGTATATAAAAGCTGCAAACACACAGTCCCCTGTCCACTGGTTTCCCGCCATCGTGATTCCAGTTATCTCCTTCCCAGGACAATAACTATGAAACAAGTGCAGATCTGTAGAAAATAAAGTAAAACAGTCGGGTGTAATTTTCAAACATGCTGGTCGTTCATTCTGTCATCTATTGATATACGTTTTATTTTGTTCCATTTACACGATGGACTGTATTTTAAAAAGGACATTTCAGATGGGTGGTTAAATGGTGAGCGCAGAATTTCAAGGCATTGAAACCCTAACCCTAACCGTGCATTACATTCTCTGGTCACATGATTCAGAGAACAATGGGGTAACCTGTTCAGATGTTTGTTTGTTATTCTTTCTTCTTGTGTGAAAGAAGAAAGGATTTGCACCAGCACACATTTCTTTTGTGGCTGCCAACCAGAGGGCTTTTCTGATTGTAGTTAATGTCAAAACAGAAGTGTGGATTTTACTATACCAGGTTGAACACATGACTGTTATGATTGACTCTTGCTCTCCCCTGGTCTGGCATCTTTCTTCTTCCCTTTGGTTCCCTGTCGTGCCTACAAAACAGAGAGAGGGGTTAGGTGGTGAAACTGGATGAATTTTCAAACAGCTCCACAAACCATTTTATTCATGGTTGTCCACGGAGCGTGCTGCGAAAAAATGAAAGCAAGTAGCAAAACTGCTCTGTGTGGCTCACACTGGTGAATCACTCGGAATCACTCTGAATCTGCAGCACAAGAGCTCATCAGACACTGCAGAGTCACATGAATCATTTCGATGATAAACCTAACCGTATCAAGTGGACACGCAAGAAGCAAATTATATTTATGCCTCACAGGATGCAGTCACTTCAGAAGTCAAACTCGGAACGCAGCGGAACGCAGCACACTCAGCCTTTCCAAACGACCGAACGTCAGACATTTTAGAAAGCAGTGTGGAGGCATTTTTGAGCCCAGCAGAACGGCCTGCACAGCACACTGTGCCTCTGACCTCGGGGTGCTCCGTGGGGCGCCTAAGGCCCCCAGCGGGCCCCCCCACGTCCTCGCCTGGCCCCCGCTGCTCAGCCTGCTGGGGGCACCTGCCTCTCTTCTTCCTGCACTTCTCCTCTGTTCCGGCCACGCGACGCACCACCTTCCGGATGACCTGAGAGACGGGGGCAAAGGTCATGCCACGCGCCACGTATCTCACTCCCTCGCTAGACGGACGGATGGACCGAAATATAAGGATGGTTTAAGGTGTCTGAGTTCTCGGAGGGAGTAAGGGTTACTTTTCTGGTGACAACGTTTCCGTCTTCATCTGTGAACTGTTCCTCTGTGACTGACTCACCAGGAATGTTTTTGGCCTGATCGCCCTACAGAAGGAGAGGTATAAAGGAACTTACTACCCTCTGAGGTAGCCCACACATGCACACACAATTACACTAAGAAAGAAGACACAAACACTCCATTGGTAATTTCCACCACTGATCTCTCCCTGAAGTACAGTAAGGCTTCTATTATAAATTGTTTGTATGCCATGAAATATTCACTTGTTTTGAAAAAAAGTCTATGTATTCTCATTAAAATAGTGATGGAAAGACCTGGATCTCACACCACTCAAAGTCATTCAAAGCAACAGAATGCTAGACTTGCTAGTTAAGTGTCTAAATGCAGTCACTCAAGAAACAAAGACAATATTTTTGTATACATTTCAAATAAATAAGTAAACCAGATAAATAAACCAGATAAATAAATCGGACCATAATATAAACTGATTCACAATTTAACTCTGAAAAGTCTAAAACAAAGCAGAGTAATTATGCACAGAAACAGAGACACAACGCAGAGCAAATGTGACGATGCAAACATCAGGGCAGAAGTGGCACTACGGTGAAGCAATGGTCACTCCATGCTCACACACAGGCAGACACACCCCACAGCACGCCCTTCGCCGGTACCACCAGATACCTTCAGTATCACCCTCCGCCGATAAACCCTGGTGGTCACTGTGTGTTCCTCATCAGAGCTGGAACCACTGTGTCTATTCACCCCCTGCTGAAGGCAGTTCAGTACATTTCAGCTATCCCATTGCTCCTATCCTTCATGAGGATTAAGCCTAAACTGGACAGAGCTCCAAACCACCTTCATGAGGCTAGGACGCTAACCACTAATCCATAATTTTAAAATTAGCAAAAGTAAAACTTCTTGCAACGAACACAATAGCACCCAAGTCTCTGCAAAAAAAAAGGTTACTGGTAGGGGGTGGGGCTCTCTTTACTGAGTGCCTGAAGACTCGTAGACACAGTACCTGGGCTTTAGGCTGTGTTGAGTCTTCCCCTTTTGGGCTGGGCCCAGCTGCGCTGTCTTCCATGATCTCCCCACTCAGCTCGTCCTTCCCAACTTTGCCCTTGACTTTGACTGACGGGCCTTGGGACTCTGGCAACTTGCCAGCTTGGGTCTGGGGCACAGGATGTTCCCCGTTCTGCTTCTCAGCTTGCAGTTCAGGGGTAGAGGACGCAGGCTGTTGGCTAATGAAGGATGGAAGGTTAGGTAGTGATACACGGCACTGGCGCCTGTCCTCTTGGCATTAGTTTATTGCTAGCAGGTGTCAAATGGAGATTACAGTGTTTTCAATGGCATGAAAAGGGTCAGGACTTACCTGCTCTCCTTTGGCACTTGCATATCAGTGCACAGCCCTTGACCAGAAGTCAACGTCTCCTTAATGGCATCAGACACCTCTCCTTGCCACCCTGCAATTGAAGACATATCTTTTTCTGCCTGTTCCACTTGTGAGAGAATCATTTGAACCTCCGTCATTTCCTCATCCTCTGAGCCTTCCTCCAATTCATTGTCCCTCAAGAGGGACTTCAGTTTCTCCTGGATCATCTCCTCTTCCTCTTCACCAAAACCAGACCTGCCACTCTCTCTTGGCCCAAGGACTCTGGTGGGAGGGACCTCAGGCAGAGCTGCTGATGCTTGTGGTACCTCCTGCTCTCTCAGCGAGCTCTTGGTGAACACATCCAGAACGTTGGACACCTCCTCGCTACCACAGGATTCCGGCTCGTGACTCATCGGCAGGTTGTCTTCGGTCAAACCGCCCTCTTGACTGCTGGAACCTCTGCCTCCCACAGAAGTGTCCTCAGCTATGACAGTAGGGGGCCTTGCCCCAAAGGAGACCACATCCATGGAGGTGGTGGGCAATGACAGCTCACTGGGTCTAATGGGGGGTGAGACTACGCTATCATCCTCGCTAAAGAAATCATCCTGGCGGAGAGGGGTGGGGGGCTCATAGCTCAGCTCTGAGGGACTCTGCAGCTCCAGATCGATGTTCTGGTAACCTGAGTGATACAAAACAGGGCAACTGAAGTGGATGCACCACAACACAACTGCACAACGCCACTACCAGAACGGTGAAAGAGGATTCTTTTCACAGACAGACAACATTGGAATGCAGAAAAAATGGTGTTACTGATAATGATGTTGAAATTAAAGTGAATGAAATGGTAAAAACATGTTAAGATTATGTACCATGATAAGAGTAGTGTACCAAATTAGATTACCTGTACACATTTGGCATATGGAAAGTGCTAGTCTATATTAGTACATTTTCACTATTCCTATTAATGTGGAATGCAGATTAATGCAAAATTTATTAAATAAATTTCAGAAAAAGAGGTTTCCTGATGCAAACAGGAGGAACGATAATGCAGATAGACATGAGACTGGGACAGTGAGCAACAGAGAACACAGATGTAGCAGATAAAACTCCAGAAGAAGGTGTCAGAGAAATGGTGAAGCTAGTAGAAGAAGAAGAGTGATCATGACTGTTGACAGTTGGAGGGAAATATATAAAAATAAATAAATAAATAAATAAAATCACATTGTGACATGTTAAGATGACATTGAAGGTTACCAATGAATACTAGCATAACGAAGCTGCTAATGCAGTGTTAGCGAGTCGAGCCCAGCGATGAGTAGTCTGCCGCAGCTGGAGTTGTGATATGCTGGAGCATGCTCAGCGCAGCCACAGAAACAAGATATAGATAGAGCGACAGGAGGTAGCAGCTACGCTGAGAGCACCGCCCCACTGCACATAGGCCGTGGGCAGTAGGTGGGCGGAAGTGTCGCCGTGGGAACAGTCACATGGCTGTGAAGAGCAGCGGGTCTGGTTCGGCAGAAGAGGAGCTTTAGCAGGAAGGCTCAGAGGCTCGGTCTCTAGAGAGCTACACAGTTCCACAGGCATCAACAAAGCAGACATTCCATCTCAGCCATGCTATCAGAGCAGCTAGGTGGGAGTGTAAAACTGCAGCATTACTGGCATTCTTGTTTAAAAGAATCTAAAAGAAACGTTAGCCAAAGTAATCATGCTGCCCAACAACAGCAGTGTTGTCATGGTTAGTATGGTTTCAGATATCTACTTTAGAAAAGCCCACATATAGTATTACAGAAAACCCATGCTCCATATTTTGCAATTGTATTTTTCTTAGTATACTGTATATAAATAATATATACATGCTTTATTTAAATATAGCATGAAGCAAGGTCTTAAGCCCATCACATAATAAACTGTAACACCAGAATAAAAAAAACAGTCCCCATCAAGACATTCCATGCGGTGAACAATAATACTTTCATTATTGAGAGATGGGATTAAGCTTTGATTAGCGAAGGCTTTTGATATTTGTAGTTGCATGCCTTATTGCTTTACAGACAAGTACAATACATACAGTTAAACATACTATGGAATCACACTGCCCAGGGCTACTCTGAGTCACAACAGGCTGAATTAGGGTCAGTGTGGATAAATTGAACAATCAACTGAAGACAGTGATTTTAGAGTTCGGTGGAGATTTGAATTTAGATTTGAATTCAGAGCAATAAGTGTTTAGCCTTTATGGTGTTCTACTTCTGAAAGATCTAAGAATGAGATAAGAGAGATAGAGTTCAGCTAGATGGGGCTAAACTTTACCATCAGCCTGATCCCGGCAAACTGCGTTATCATCTGCAAAACATCTTGTGCCTGAAATGTTACCATAGTCAAATATTGGCCCTTCCAGCAATGTCACAATATCCATCCGATTGATCTTTGTCAGCGCTGCAGTTAAGGCATCCGCTAAAAGGGGAGAACAGAAAATGGTCAAATTCAGACACATTGCAGAAGAACAAGTCAAAAGCCAGTTATGGCCTAAAGCAAAATGCTTTAGTAGAAAACCCAGCTACAAAACCCAAGTGGTGGACATTCTGGAAGATGCCGCCCTTCTTCTCCTGCCTACACAGTAAAACTGAAAAAAATACTGAAGTTCCCACAGAGAGGAAGCACCAGCACATAAGCCTACAGTGAGATGGTGGGATGTCAACATGGACTAAGCAATATAGTGCTGTAGAGGTTATTCTTAAGGACAGTTTTCATCTAAGAGTTTAATATTGGGGTTCTGGTACATGAGTCTGGTCCTGGATCAGGGTAAACAAGCAGCATCTACCCAAAGTATATAGCACACCTTGCTCCATGATATCAGGAAAACAAAGTAATAAAAACACTTACTTGTGGCATTTTTACCATCTCTGCTAACCCATTTCTTTAAAAGCATGAAACTCTGAGCTGTCAATGAGTTGGGGTTCTCCACACGGATGTAATTTATCTCATCAACCGAAAAATCCATTTCCCTGGCCAGCTCTGCAACACATTAAAAATAGAAGAGCAGTTAGCATCTCACTCTCTCTCTCATTCTCTTTCTCACTTTCAATCACTCTCTCTCTCTCTCCCTCTCTCTCTCTCTCCC
>JAOXYF010000012.1:991944-1005135 GCA_028565775.1 Sternarchorhynchus goeldii
CTCTCCCTCCCTCCCTCTCTCTCCCAGTCACATGTACATAATACTGCAGTGAAGGCAGTGGGACACTGCAGATGGCACTCCCTACTGATCACAGCCAGGCTGGTGCTGAGCACGCACTATCACACATGACATCCCATAACCCCCCCCCCCACCACCACCCCAAGAAAAAAAAAATGTTGCAGTGAACCTCTTAAAATGCCCATTTATAATGTTAGGCTAATGTTAGGAAATTGTAACGTTTCATTTTTTCCTCTAGATGGTGACTTCACCAAGGTTTGGTTCACTTACCAGTCCAGCTCAGGCCAAGGTGATCAGCCACTATAGCCATCCGCAGGTCTGTCCTCTCACAAGGACTTTGAGGGCCTATGAGCAGAAAACAACATGCTTCAAAATTCATAAATATTTTATTGGGAAAGAAATAAAAAGTAACAAGGCTTTACCATTTTCTGGTCAAACCTGTGTTTTTGTGGGGGGGGTTTTTAGTAGGAAACTATGGCATTATATTTGCCCATAGGATTCAAGAAGTAAATATTGGACATGTTGACCAGAAAAGAGCATAAATATTTTGTCATTAACTAGTCAGTAGTGTTAAGAGGTTAGATGAGATTTGTGAAATATGTATCCTACCAATATATCAGGTAGCCTATTCCCTCTCATAATTAAAACAGAAAAAACTCACCAGACAAGCACAAAACTCACAAATAAAAAACAAACACGATTCAAATGTCTCTACAGATACTGCATAAGGACCAAAAGTGAAACGACTGTCAAATGAAACTTAACATGCGAGCACCCTTGGTGCTTTGCTACAACTGCATACACTCTACTACAGACAATGTACTACTCCTAACCACTCCACATTAGCGGGAAACCAGTCAAATGTCCAGCACCCCGCTCACACTAGCATGCTACAATAAGGCTGGCCACATCATATATAGTAGCTTCGGAAATCAGAATAGGAAACACAAGTGCACAAAGAGAGAAAGATGACAGAACGGTAGAAATAACATCCAGTTAGGTCACGCCACAGGCAATCACAACGGTTCATGCAACTAAGATCAACAAGTGGAAAATTTTACAAACTAGGCTCGATATCCACGCAGGGGGCCACTTGAGGCCCAGCACCCTGACTGCCTTCACTTCCACCAGTCCTCTTACTTCTCCTCCTCTTCCTGTCTCTGCCGGCCTGCTCAACCTCTGCTCTCACGTCTCTAGCAGACCTGGATGTAGGCTGGGACGCTTCTGACAAAGAGGCCTTCCTGGACGTGCTGCTTTCTTCATCCTTATCATCTGCCTGCATCTTTTTCTCTTCATTGGAAAGGTAGTCCACAAGCTTCACTGTTTCACTAGGTTTCGATTTTATGCTTTTGCCAACATGCTGTAACTTCTCCTGTCTTGTCTTACATCCTAATCTGTTAGAAGCAAGTGTCTTTGATGTATTTTTAACTAGTAAACTATGTGGTCGAACCTGTGTTCTATGTTTTTCACTCACTAATGTGACCATCTTACTTTTTCTCTCTGATGTGGAACTGTGAAGAACTTTTTTCTCCAACACTGGGAGTCGAGATTTAGGCCTCAGATTTGGGAAGGGATCTAGTCTTTTACTGGCCACTGCTTTTATTTCTTTGTTTGGTCTCTGTAAACTCATCACAACACTCCTATAGCCTTGCGATGAATGAGGAGCTCTTACTGGCAACCTGGATTTAAGTGGTTTTCTTTTAACATCCTTGCATTGTGAAGTTGTGTCTGCTTTGTTCTTAACCATACCCTCTCTAACTTTATCTGAGTCTGTTCTGAGTTCTTCTTTAGGAATGTTTAATTGCTCACACGAGCTAGGTGTAGAGGTCGAGTGCTGATGTTTGACATTACTGTGCTGTGTGTGGTCAGTTCCAACCTTTGAGGCCACTAGGTTATTGTTATTATTGGAGTTTACTGTCTGGTAGCATCTTCTCTGCTCTGCCTTTGATGAATCTGTCCTTTGCATGGACTGACTTTCTGTACTTGTTTGTGGTCTCATTTCTTGTGAAGCCAGTGATGATTTAAGCTTAGAACTGTCCCAGTTCACACAAACCAAATCCTTTTTCTCACCAGAGGCAGCTTTGACTCCTATCTTAAAAGAGGAACACAAATTAGAACTGACTTCTGAATATGAGGGTGGTTCCAAGTTGTTGTGAGATGGAGTGTCCAAACGATCAGTGCAAATCTGAATGACATTGTATGATATCACTGTGTTGTCATCCATCTTAACCTGTGCTTGATCTACTGTTTGTGACGGTGATGTGGCTACACCTGGTTTTCTGATCCCTTCCCCTTTATCCCCTGATCTTGCTCTGTATATATGCTCACCAATCTGAAAAAACTGCAGCCTCTCTTCAACAAAATCCCGCTTGCTCATGTCAATCGCACCACTGCGGGTCATCTCAAACATCTTCCCTTCATGGAAGGGGAAGGGGTTAGGTTCACTAGTTGGTGTGCTTTCATCAGTTGGTGTTCTCGCAGGAGTTGTGTCAGGAGTAGTTGTTTGGGACTTGTCCTCTGCAGCTAGCCCAAAAGGCTTGGGCTCATCATCTTTAATTCTAGCATCGACAACTTCATCATCACCTCCTTTACTTGACCAGGGGTCAAAGTCCAAACCTTTTGTAGCAACAGTTTTGAACGGAGTGTTAAACTCTTCATCTAGCTTGTAGCTAAAGTAAGTATCCGACAGTCCCTCTTGAGTAGACTGTTTCTTGTCCTTTTCATTGTCTTTTCCATTTTCATATTTTTTAACTGACGAACTACTCTTGGTTTTCACTTTTTTATACTCCTCAGTTGGTGACTCCTCCTCAATCACTTCAAGTTTACTTTGGCTGAAAGAACGGTCACTAGGTCTAAGTGTATTTTCTGATGCCCAAATATCCTTTCTGTTGTCACTGGAAAATCCAAATGGTTTTACATTGCATTCATTAAACCCATCATCCTCATCTTGAAAGTCATATCCATCTAGAGAATCAATTTCTGTGGCATCTGTGTCGTGAGAGAATTCAGCAGTTGTTGCTATTGAACAGTCTGTAATAGACTGATCATTTCCATTCTGTTCATAGTCATAATCCTCTCCTTTTCCATTGCCATTTATCCCAGGTTCTTTATGATTTCCATTCTTGTCATGTTTTTTATCCTTATTTTCCATTTCATCTTGTTCTTGATCATCGAGCTTAAAGGTGTATTTCTTTATAGGAAGTGGATGAAATATTGATTCATCTTCACTTGAGTCACTGTCATTAGCTCCCAGGGGCACAGGGGAAGGAGGCTGAACTCTAATTATAGGCTCAGTAAGAAGATGTTTGTCGTGTTCCTCCCGAAGGTTGACCTCCATCATATCAGTGTCAGCCTCTGAGGAAGCAGAGGATCCTTTTTTCTCAGGGTGAGATGGATCAGAATCCAAAGGAGGGGGGGGAGGAAACTCTATGTATGCTACTCGTTTGTCTTTACTTGGCTGCCCCATGTCCTGAGTCTCACTGGTTGGCTCGCCAGCTATGACCTTTTCTGATATAGGTTCTTTGAGTGAAAAGGCTTTTCCTTGCTCTGAATCCTCTGATTCTTCTGAAACTTCAGCAATTGGGCTAGCAATGCCTGGCATGAATGCCATGAAAGAGTCGGGAGTTCTAGAGGTTAGGTCATAACTGACTTCCTCTGAGCTGGGTGTTTCTGGGGTCATGGGGCTTTTTCCAGAGCTATCAAGAAAAGATATCTGTTCAAGTGTGTCATCATCAGGACTACCCTGAGGAGATGTTGCCTGCCTCTGTTTGACTGTGTAAATCGTTCGGCTCTCTGAGCCTACAATTTTTTTGATGGATCCATTTGACCCCCCAACTGAATCTTTCTCACCTTGTTTTCCCACTTGTACACTCACATAAACTGGTAATGTTTTCAACCCCTTGAAACTTTCTCTGGTTGTGACCATAGGTACCTTTTCTACTATACTATAACTTGTGTCACTCAGCTTACTTGGTTCTCTCAAAGCACTACCCTCTAAAGAGTCTTTAGACTTCTTTGTTGCAGCCTCTTCCCTAGACAGTTCTACACGACCCTGTACTCTTGTTTTAGCCAGGGTCGGTATTTGTGATGGGCCCTTTTCTGGTTGTTTAACTACTGCGTCTTGCTTTGCTTTTTTTGTCAGGTCAGTGTCTGGGGAACTAGGTGATGCTCTCACAGGAATTTGTGAGTCTATCTTTTTTTTAAGTGTCTTAAATTGTGGATCGCTGCTGTCTGATTTTCTCTCCTTTACTGTCAACTCACTTTTTAAATGTTGCCCCTTAATATCAACACTTATTACACTTTGATCAGCAATAATAGTGGCATTTTTTAGAGGGTAAATAATTTTCTCTTTAGCACTTTCACTATTTCTTATTTCCTTGACGTCATCAAGTTTTTCATTTTTGTCAGTTTCTAATTTTGTAACCTTTTCAAACTGTCGCTTTTGCCTAGGTAAATGATTTGAAATGGTGTCAGATGTTTCTGTTAAAAGCTTGGTTGATTCTTTTTCATTTGATTCCCTTAGGGATGGGCTTCTCAGTTTACTACATGACCCTTGTCCTGTCATTACTTTACTTGTTTCATTCTCTGCAACCTTTTTGGGATGCGTCACTTCCTCTGAGGAATCAACTGTGGTCTTTGAACCAGTGAAAAGCTGATACACAGGTAACTTACTTTCCTGTTTTTTAGCAGATGGTTTTGACTGTGTATCTGGCATACTTTTATCTAGCTGTTGGGCATCTGTTTCAAATTTTAGCCGGACAGAGCTCACTTTGGAAGTCTTCACTTGAACTGGGGGAGAAGCATCACTTGGCTTTGACTGTTGAACCTTTTCTTGTTTTGATTTATCCTCATTTAAGCTTGATTGCACACACCTCTCTGGGCTGCTTGGCAAACTGGTACTTTTTCTTTCATTTGTGCTGCCAAATAGCTTCTGCCTCCCTTTGCCCCACTCCTCAGAGCCCACTTCACTCTTTTGCTTAATTTTCTCAGGACTGCTGCATACTGAGCTTGGCCCTGATCGTGTTTCTCTCGAGTCTCTCATGAGGGGTTTTTTCTCAGGGGACTGAAGCTCATCATTTAGCTTTTCTGTTTTGTCTCGAAAAAACTGTGAAACTTCACTCAGTTTTTCTTCTGCTTCTTTAACAGTTCGATCGACACGATCTTCATAGATAAGTTTCTCTCTACTTCTGTCCTGCCTATCTTGGGTAAAACGCATCCAGACCGAATGTTTGGGGCTACCAGGCTCTGTGGTATAGTGCAACACAGTCAGTTTATCATACTGATCATCTTTATGAGTAAATTTTCCTGATTTGTCTGACATGTCCCTTGCTGACCTGAAAATTTGTTCTTTCTTGGGACCAGATAATCCTTTTGCTCCTTGTACATCAGAGATTATGTCATGTGCCTGGTTTGAGTCCTCAGTGTCAGAATGACCGATGTCTAGTTTTTCAGAAAGGAGCATTTTTTCTGCAAATCTGTAAGACTCTCCCCTCAACTCAGACAGTTCGTCATCATGATACTCAATGGAATGCTGGCTCAGGAGTTTAAAAGCTTTATATGAGTCATCAGCAACAAGCTGAGCTGAACTGGGTCGACTATCCTCCTCCTGAGACACAGGTGTATTGACTCTAGAAGTTTCCAAGAAGGGAGGCAGTGTTTCCTCAGCAGTAAGCTCTTCTTCCTCCTGCAGAGCCTCGTAATCTCCATCTACTCTATCAGGAAGTTCTTTTAGACTACGGCTGCCTTTGCATATATATTCTGGGTGTTTCTTTGTTTCTCTTATGATGACCTCTGTTGGATCTGTTGTGTTACCTTTTTCTATGTGAACTTCAATTATTCTTTCAACTTTGGGTTTTGTGTCTTTTTCAAGGAACCGTGGGGTTAATTCGTCCCCTTTTATAGATTCCTGACCAGCCTTATGTTCAAATAATCCAGCCAGTTCTTTGGAGGGATCTCTTCCTGACTGAAATGCTTTCATTATATCTCGAACAGACATGGTTTCTTCTATCCTGTCAGGGCCTGACTCCATTAGCTGGGGTTTGTGGTAGACCATTCTGGTTGTGGTGGTTATGTGTGTCTCCTCTTTCAGACGCATGCTTTTACTCACTAGAGAGTCTTCATCAGAGCTGACTTTCATCTGGAAAGCTTTTACTCTATCTTTAATAGAGCCAGTTGTTGGCTCAGGTTCAATGCAAGCAGGTGATTTCAAGGCCTCTTCCATTATGGGCTCACAGGCCTCCTCAGGGTGCTCATAGCTCCTGATAACATGAACAACCTCTGTTCTGGTTTCTGTTATGACTGGTGGGATGGGAACTTCTGTAAATAGGGGTTTGGGCCCTGTGCTCTCTGCACTTTGTGGGGCCGAGGGGGTCTTTTCACTTCTAGTTTCGAAGCCACTGTCTGAGAGTGGGCTTTTATCTTGTTCATGGGAGAAATCATCAGGGGATTCCAAAATGGCATCTGTGCCACTGTATGATTCAGCTAATTTGCAGAGATCTTTCTCTGAAGGAGAGGTACGCATGCCTGGAGGTGGCATTTTGAGCTTATGCTCAGGTTTCAGACTACGTTTTTGTTTTTCCTCCCCCTCCTTCATTTCATCAAATTTGTTCTTTACGCCAGAAATCTTCAAAAGGGAGCTAGCACCAATGTCATTCACTAAGTAATCAACAACTTTGGCTAAATTGAGATCTTTATCTTGGACCGTCTGTGGCTTAACTGGGAGTGTGGAATCAAACATGGGTAGAGGTCTCAGAACACTCTGCTGGGCCTCCTCTATTTCATCTTTAGAGAACTGTTCCCATTCATCATCAGAGGCCTTGTCCTTAGTGGAGACTCTTGTCTCACTCAGAACTTCTTTAGTAAGGATTTCACTAACTTTGACGAGATCTTCTTTAACTTTCTCAACTAGACTAAAAGGTTCATCATCCTCCATTTTAGGTTCTTTGGAAGCCTGAGACTGATATGTTTTAGTTACAGAAGTGGAATCAGTTTGCAATATAGCTGACATTCTAATCAGATCCTCCTTCATATCTGCCACATCCTTCAAAATCTCTTGACTGGAGGACAGTTGTGAGGCAGTGGCTGCTTTAAGTGATGCAGGGGAGATAAAGAGTGGGGTTTTAGGGGGTTTAGGTCTGGGAGTAGATGATGGCGTTTGAGTGTGTGTCTGAGGTGCAATCGTTATTTTGTCTGGTATTTGCTTTCCTTGGGGCTCAGGAAGAACATTTACTAAGGAGTACACTGGTACAGTCACAGAAGCAGAAGATACTGGGGTGCTGGAGGGAGCTGAAGATCTAAATGAGGCATAAACTGAACTGGACACATTTGATCTCAGTGGGGATGACACTAATTTCAGTGTGTCATAACTTGATGATGAGCAGGCATTAAGAGTTTTTTCAGCCTCGCTGAAGGCTGTGCTAACACTGGATGTAGCTGCTTGTGCTGTTGCCTGTATCCTCTCTTGTAAACTACAAGTCCCTCCTGAAAACAGACGAGATGATGCAGAAGAGGAAGAGGGGTATTTGACTGGTGAAATGGGTCCATTGAGCAGTCCTGTTTCAGAGGAGGCAATGGTAGGCTTTGCTGGTGAAGAAAGTGATGACAGAATTGTTCCTTTAGAAATTGTAGCTCCATCTGCAGGAGTTTTAATAGATGATAGATTTGATATGGTTCTAACGGGGGACGCTACTGTAGTGGTTGTGGAGATAAGGGTTGATTTGAACGACAAAGAAGAAGTGTAATTATTTGCAGGTGATTTTGGACATTCAGCAGGGGTCACTGTGGTAAAGGTTCTATCAAGTATGGATCCAGGTGATGGGACAGAAATAGGTCTTGAAGACAATGAAGCAGCAAGTCCCTTGATTGACAGAGGATCTGTGCTGGTTTTAAGAGATGATGACATGAAACCAGTAGAAACTGGCCCTGGGTACTGGACTTGTTGAACAACAGTCTTTATGGGAGATGAGATAGATCTGTATGTTCTAATGGGTGATGCTATGTCACTAATAGATTTAGCAGGAGATGCATTTGTGGTTCCCAGGGTGGACTTGAGTGGAGAAGCTGAGGATATCGACCATACTGACTTTAATGGCGAAGCAGATGGCGTGTTGGAAGGTGAGTTGGGGACGGAACCCAATCCACATTTTGTTTGCCCAAGGATGGTAACAGGAGTAGCCGACCATGCCTGGTAAGATCTTGTTGAAAAGACAGGTTTGTGAGCGTAACCAGCAGGCAGTGTTCTTGTTGTACTTCGTTCAACTGTTTCTTTAAACAGACAAATTAAAATTCAACATAAAATCAACAAAAAATGGTTGAGAAACAGAGAGACCAGAAGAAAAAAATTGGTCAGTGGTGCTTGTATCATAGAAGAAGGCAGAACAGTGCTTTCACTGAGGTATGAAATGAGATCAACGATGAAGCCAAAAAGATGGAGCCAAAAAAGAGGATCCACTGTGATTCGTGGTCCACAGTACACAACAGTACACAAAATATAACTAAAGTCCCACAAAGCACATACAGCAACATAATGACTGAGATAATGACCAACAAAAATGCAAAATGGCAAGACAAATGCAGACAACCCAGAATAAATAAATTCTCTTTTGACTTTAGATGTGCTACATTCCCCTGTCACTGGCTATCTTGATTTTACTAAAGTGCCTTTTATCTGTTTGGTTTGAAAAAACAGTTTCATCCCAAATTTAGATATTCTGACAAAACAGAAGTATAGTATACTGAAATATCCTAGTTTTTGTGCTACAGCAAACAGTATAGTGGCAAAAGGCAGGCTAAGTGACAAGGTCTTAAGTTCATAACAAGTCATCATGCAGGACTGAGTAATCTTGGTGTCAGGCATTTCAATGCAAACTATGAAAGCACTTGAGAGAAAGTCTTTGTGACTCTCCATGCATTTCTGTCAAAAATGAAATAAAAAACTTTGCACAGTCACAAAGCCAAAATTAGCAAGACTTCTTGAAAAAGAGGGGGAAAAGGTCATATTGCAATTTAACATATTGTCCATTAATATCCAATCAAAGTCAAATATGGATATTACAATGGATAGTAAAATGTAAAGTTTTCTTGTCAGTGGATAAAAATGAACAGAGATATTAAAGAATATTTAACAAAGTGGGCAGGCACAGCACAGCAACTCAAATACCACAATAATCCATGCAAAAGTAATTTGTAAACAAGCATGAAAACTGTTATGCATGACAAGAATGTGCAGATAAAACAGGTATTTTCAATTGATTTATTTTCTATGTGGGTCACAAAGTTTTGTTAATTTTAAATACTAGCAAACATGTTACTCTCCCAAGAATGTTAGTGAAAACATCACACTCACTTATTCCAGGCTCGGTCAGATAGCTGTAGCGCTTACGTAAGGCTAGAGATGCAAAGGTATGACGTCGTTCTGGCTTTTCAGTCTGCAACAACAACAACAACAAGTCCTGGTTGTCAAGCTATAGTGCTAATTTGGGCTTTATTGTATAGTATATTTTATATGCTAACCACTGTGACAATGCAAAATTCTATTCCTTTGCCTTCAGCAAAATTGTATACACATGTCAGGATAAAACGAGGTTAAACACTTCAGTGTATTTGGGAGTATAGTTGCTTGTGATAAATCTAAATGTTGATACTGCTTCTGACCTGAAGGACATAGTTTATGAACTATTAATACTGCAAGTATTTTATTTTGTTCCTGTGGACATAATCAAGAACAAGAACTGATCTGGAAGAGCAACTTTTGTGACTCCACATATATTTATGTTCTTTTCATTTTAAAATGTATATTTCTTCCTGTAGCTATGTTTTAACACTTTAATTTAAATAAGCCATAGATTTTACCTAAAGCAATGCGACAGTACATGGATGGGTAAATAAAAATGATTGTCACCTTTTGCCAGTGACATGCAGTAGTATTCCAGAGTATGGAGTTAAACCAGTGCAGAATGCATACAATCCCATGACAGGCATTAATGTGGTTTCACAAGGCAAATACCCAGGAACTTAAGCTACTGAAAGACCAGCACACCACATGGAAATGAGGGGGCAGGACTATTACCTCTTCATCATGATCTGAGTCCATATCCTTTTGGTTCCCAAGATGCATTGCAGAAACGGGGAATAACGCAATGGAGAGCAGGGGGTAAGAAACATCAGGATGCGGAAAAGACGATTGTGAGCACATAGAGAAAGAGCCACTGCAAAGCCATAGCAAAAAAAACCAGGTGCAAAAAAGGAAGGAACTTAAAGGTACAGGGAAGCAACCATATATTATGCCATTGAGGAAGCACAAGCCTGTGCACCTTCAGCCAAAGCATGTGTCAAAGCCAAAGATCTGCTGAGGTTGGCCACAGCCACAACCATGACCAGAGAGAAGGTCAAAACAGATAAAAGACACGCCCAGGCAGTTTCAGCCAAGTGTTTCCCTTACTGCTGAAAACACTGCTCTACCTTTCCTGAGTATGAAGATGACATGATATGAGACAGATGACCTCAGAATTACAACCATACCTTTTTCAGTGCTGGCAGAGTGATGTTTAGATTACAGACAGCAATCTGGGGAATCATCCCCTTTGATGTCTTCATCTCCCTGAGAAATGACAGTCGCCCACAAGGTTCTTGGCTGTTGTCTCTGATCTGCAGTATTTCAACGTGAAATAAGGATAAAAGCAAAAAAAAGAAAAAGAAACAGCATTACAAAAGAAAAAAAATTGTGTCCACATTGACACTTGAGAAAGTTTAAATCTAGGGTTATCTACTTCTAATGGAGCTTAATTAGAAGTTAGGTACTAATTGTTAGGCATCTTGCTGATAAAATCAGAAAGGGAGGCAGGTATTAAAGTCACATCAGGTAGTGAAATATAAGCCATAAGGTGCTAATGTTGTAGTGACTCTGCATAAAGGAGTAGCATGTAAGTTTACTCTGTAGTGCTATACCACTGTGGTGTTAGGTTCTGTACACCTGAATGCAGAAGAGAAAACCACACATTACCTTCACACAGAATGGGAGTCTGTTCTCTTTAAATGCGTAGAAGTTGAGCACCAGCTGCTGTCCTGCTTTGGTCAGAGGGGTTAAATTACCATAGCAGTCCACATAGATTGGTTTCCCCTCCAAGACCTGTAAAAACATAAACTACGTAAGAAGTAATCCATTGCATGATACTGCAGCGTTCATCTATCATGGATCCAGATGTTCAGAGAGACTGGATACATGAGAAAATTCACATATCTCAGAGGAGGAGAATGCCCACTTGGTGAGAGAGAACAGGACAGAAATGCAACAAAATGAGAACAATTCAAAGAATGAAAACAATTGTAATGTTCCCATTAAAAGATTGACCTCGATGTCTTTGCTTCTTGCCACCTCCTCAAAGTTCTCCTGCTGTTCTAGGGTCTTGTCCACTTTGTCATCTGTCATGCAGAAGCATCGCAGGTTAGACTCCACAGGGTCATTCATCTTGGCAAACACTACAAACTTGGCCATGTAGGGCACACAGATCAGCTCCCTGTAGAGCTGAGTGGCCAGACCGACTGTCTCTGGGATCTGATGGCAGTCTGCAAGCCAGAACCTGCAAATGAAAAGACAGGACTGTAGTTAAATACAGGACCGTGGTTAAACACAGGACTGTAATTAAACACAGGAGTCATTTGTGATTCCTAAATATTTTGACTCATCTGAGTGTGTTTCCTCTGCACACTGTTACAAATAGAAGTCCATAACTTTGAGACTTTATTTCAGATCGACCTTTCACCCATGGGCCGCATACCTGGCAGATACGTTGGTGGTGAAGGAGACGCAGTCATTGGTGAAGGTTAGAGGAGTAGTGCCAGTAATATCCTCCCACTGGGCAGGGGATGTGCCTCCTGTCACAGAGCACTCATAAGTATCTACCACAGCATCATATGTTGATACAATGTAAAACAACATATGATGTACAAAAAATCTGATACAATGTGACAAAAAATTATGATACAATGTACAGAGTTGGCCAGCGTTACCAGTGATACTGCAGAGGAGACGTAAACAAGGCATGGAATCCCCTTTGTAACCGTTGGTGATGCCCTCTCCTGAAAGGGGGGGCACAGGGATGGTCATGGTGATGGGCTTGTGGAACTTCCTTCTGCGTGGCTCCACCGTCACTATGGGGCTGAATGTGGCTCTGTTGCCCAGGATCTTCTTCACTGTGTCATCTGGGACTGGCTGGGCCTTGGGGTGGAGGTGGGTGGGTAAATAGGTTGGTAGTGCATATGTAGTTCTTTTGAAAACACAACTATGCAGAAAACTGATGCTGACAGCTGAGCACATTTGGCGAATTATTAATTGACATGCAAGTGTCAGTATACCTGAAGTCCAACTCTGATCTTTTTGGTGAGAGCTCCTTCAGGGAAGGAGGCCTGAACTTGAGGAATAGTTGTGCTGGACAGCAGCCCTCCTTCAGGACCCATGTGGTTAGTCTCCTGCTTGATTCGCGACACCACAGCAAAATACTGCGGGAAGTCTTTAGTGATGATCCTACAGATGCGCTTCTTCTCCAGCTCTTCCACACTGTCCAATTCTTTGGGGACAAAGAATCAAAGCGCATTGTGACGCGTGTTCCTCATGCCTTATTCAATACACAGTAACAGACTGTTGACAAAGCCCATTCCAATTGCCATTTCTTTTTGTAACAATGATGCCCTACCTTCATCCATGCCATTAAGCAGCTCCCTGAGAGCTTCAGTCTTGCAGTCATACTGGTGCTCCTTCCATGTCTCGCCATTCTCACTCCTCAAAACAATCAGCTCTCGCTCGTTCCCTCTCATGGAGCCAAAGTGAGGAATCTCCACGACAACAGGGCTGCAAGGACACATCATACGCCGATGAGTCGGCACCATGGCAACAAACCCGCTGCCGTTGGAAGGGGAGCTGTTATATGCTGATGAGGCTGTCAGTAAATGACTGATGAACACTAGACATGTGGGGCACACTTCAGTAGTGCAAAAGAGAGCCAGTTGGTGCATCTTTTATTAATAAGTTAATTCAAAGTGTGTACAAATCTGATTATATAGATGCACAATGTAGTAATTGAGGTGTTTTGGTATGACTATACTATAACGCTATCGCCTGTTTAGCTATCAATTGTTGCACTTGTTAATATATATATACTTGTTAATAATTATATGTAT
>JAOXYF010000012.1:1005235-1020128 GCA_028565775.1 Sternarchorhynchus goeldii
ATATATATATATATATATATATATAAAACATCACTACTTTGTGCTTTATACCCCAAACCTCGAAACTTTTAAAAAGATGCAAAAATCCAAACCAAACTAAATAACAACAACTCAAATAAAATGTTGATTGATTAAATGCAACATTCCAAACCTAATAAAGTAATAAAATACAAAACAAAGAGAACATACTGTGATCAAAATGGCAAAGGGAATCAGGAAGGAACCTTTATAAAACTTTATAATAAAACACTAATACATTTTCTTCATTGCTAAAACGGGAGCTAGGACACAAGGTTATTTTTGTTAAGTTAGTATTAGCAATTTAATTTCATAAAGATGTCAGTTTCATAATGCCATCAAATTGTTTAGCCTTTTTTAATGTAGATATATGGTAGAAATATGTTCTCCTAAAGTGATATTAAGATAAAAAAAAAAAAAAAACAATTTCTTCATGGTATTTGTTGGGAAAAAAAAGTCTGTGACAGTAACAGTGACAGCCATGAAAATACAAAAAATTACATTCAATGTATAATCACAGAGAAGGTACCATGAAAACGCTGATTTTAATTCCTGTGATACTCTCATGCTTTTATATTTTATTATGATTTCATCCTATGCACGAGACACTCGAATTCCCACTAAATATAACGATATATATGTCTGGGTAACACAATTCTATACAAAGTGTCTCTACTCCTTTGGAGACACTGAGGCCTCCTGAAAAACTGCGACCAGCTAATGATACCTTCTCCAGAACAGAAAGCGCAAATGAAACCATCTCCCACATGGGATGGGAGTCTGGGTCCAGTCAAACACGGGACGAGGCAACAGCCGTGACAGCAACATGCCCAGTAAGCAGAGCAGAGCGAGCGGGAACAGCCGACATGAATCCACTTTCAGCGACACCCAGCAGTCAACCGAAAGCCTCAAAGAAATGGGTGACTGGAAAGTAAAAACAACCCAAACGTAAAATCGACAATGGCTTCAGTCCAAACAGTCACCGAAGAGCGGCGCTGCCTTTTCTAAGCAGCATTCCTACCCAATAAATTTTGTTCCTCGGGGCCCGAGCTGCAGGACTCGGCTAACGAAGCTCTCGCCCTCGTTAACAAGGGGGAGTTTTCGGGGAAGATGGAGTTTACTGAATAACATCCATGCAGCAATTAGAGGAACAAAAAGGAGGAATACAGAACAGACTGTCATTGCTGCAGGAAGAATCTCTAGTCTCCATTTAATAAGTTATGAACCTCTAGTCTCCATTTAATAAGTTATGAATCTCTAGTCTCCATTTAATAAGTTATGAATCTCTAGTCTCCATTTAATAAGTTATGAAGTTACGAAGATGTTTACTAGTTAGCCTGAACCTTCGAAAATACTCTATATACTGCAGATTTTACTGTGCATTTCTTTATGGTGGAGCTCTTTCAGCAGTCCTTTTTAGTCAATGATCACATGCAGGACCGTAAGTCTACCTGGAGGATAGCCTCACTGGGAAATAAGACAAATAGTGAATAAATTGTGGTCTAGCCTGTACTCCAGGATTACTATAAGGTATCTCGGCCTGGCAGGACGAACAGGTGGGCAAAGCTGGCCTGTCTCACTGCTGAAACACCTCACCACCACACGCTACCAAACACAAATGGTTTTCCATGGCAATGAGGAGAGGAAAAAAGGAAAGCAGGGACAGGGAAGACAAAGCTAAAGGAAAGGCATCTTACCCCAAGAACTGAGCTCCGGCAGGGCCCATCTCCACTAGCCGGCCTGCCAGCCCCTCTCCCTCCACCATGGGTGGTGGTGTGGCCAGCTTGGACCTCCTGACCAGGCGGCAGGTGATGCGTGTGGGCGCAGTGCACTTTCGCGGCGGGATGATGATGCGCATGCCGTTGTGGCGGCTGCCCCTCATGGAGCCGCCGCGGGCGTCCACCATGAAACTGACCAGGAACCTGCAGGGGCGGGTAACGGCACAGTGAGGAGTGCAGAGGTGGCCGACGGGCTCCGCCCCTCATCACTGAGGACTCTTGCCATGCTGTGACAGAAACTCACACCACCAAACACCAGAGAGATAGAGAAGGAATAGGTGGAAGGACACAGGTAGGAAATGAGACTGAGAGCAGTCGGCCCTGGCAGTTTATTCATGGAGGCGAATCCTCCTATGTGACAGAATGTTTTCAGATTGATGGCTCTAAACATCCTTTAGTGTTGATTAAAAATGATCATAAAAGTGCATCAACAGAAATTCAGTACAATAGCAGAACTGCCAGGGTAGATCACTCAAGAAGGCAAAAGTGGTCATTAGACATATGGTACTGAAAAGGTTTGCTTGGGACACAGTCTTCAAACTCATTCCGTGCTTTATCAAAACCAGGTGAGGAGTTAGGAACAAAGTCATGCTGACTGGGATGTCCAACATCCTCTTAAGTCTTTACATGATAAACAAAAGGATTCAGTGTTCAAGAGAAAGATTACAGGTGTCTGACTGGTACTGAAGGTATACTTGAGCATCTATCAAACCAACATCCTACAAGTTCTGACCTTTTGTAACAATAAGAAACAAAAGAGCGAAGAACTAGAACCAAAATCAAACATCATAGAGATGTTGCTCCAGTGGCACAAATCAACACCTGGTACTTATACAGTAGTACAAGTGAAGACATGCCAAGGTTGTGAGTTTGAGTCTAAAAAGGAGCATTTCAAGATCCTTTTCACTAAAGGTAACCTAGCAAAAAATGTGATGGTTGGAATGTCCAACATTCTCTCATTTGTAACAAAATGATACAATATTCAAGAGCAAGAATACAGCTGTCTGACTCATACCGAAGGCAGACCAAATGATTATCTATCAGGTTCTCTATCTCTATCAACATTCTCATAAATTCCTGCCTTTTGCAACAAAAAGATACAGAAGGAGTGCAAAACTGCACCAAGACTCATTTCATCACAATTTAGCTACAAAGCTAAAAGCCCTAAAACAGTGGCACAATTATACAACAGCATTTGTGAAGGTGTGCTGAGGTTGTGAGTTCAAGCCTTTGCTTAAATGGGAGATTCAAGCATACTTCTTCAGAATCAAGGCGTGATGGCTGAGATGCTTTTACAACCAACATCCTCAGAAATGCAACTTTAGTAGCAAAAATATTCAAGATGGTGCGTGAGTACAGCTGGTACCTACAACACTGCCTTTAAGGTTAATGATTTCCAAATAAGGCATAGTCATCATATTACCACCAGATTAAAGTAAAAGCTACATCTGCCATGACCCACTATCTGACTGTAATGGAGTACAGCGATCTACCCAACCCAGATAATTCAATGTGTAATTTTCTGTTTTTCTATTCATATCCTTGATGGGCTGTGATTCATTAGGAAAAGATCCAGACTGAATTCATGGTCAAATACCACCAAGTAGTACTATATACCTTACTTAAGGTGTTGGCAATCTAATAAACTTTACTAGGGCTGAAGATGTCATAGGTCAATACCCACTGACATTTGACCTTGAGGATATAGTCATAGAGTGACTATATCCCCTGTGCTCTGCCCCGTAGGTTGTTTCCACCATAATCACACAGGTTAGACCCAGGGTGCTATAGCCGGATAACCTCCCTGACCAAAAGCATCAGGTAAATCAGCAAATATGGCATTGTCACGTGTTTTGGACACCTTTCACACCTATTTACAGCTTTTCTATTTCTTTTTTTATTATTATTACTACTGAATTAGCCCTTCAGGAAGAACACATCTTATAAAATATATTTCTACTCTGTATATTCAGACTTAGTGTAGGCTGATTCATTCAGTACTGTTCAGTTTAGTATGGACTGTAGGTGAAAAGCACTAATGAAACAAGCACAGAGAAGAGAGGAGAGGAGAGAGAGAAACATTGGAATCACAGGACACAACCATCGTCACCTGGAGTCATTCTGAGGAAGTGGAGAGGAAATGCTGCAACGAAAAAGAAATGGAACAGCAATAGAGGGACAAAATCAACAAGGTCCATTATCACCTTCAACATTGGAACAACACTGTTAATATACACAAGGCTAGGGGTGACAGTTGAGGGCAGGAAGAGAAACAGGAGACTGGAGGAGAGGAAGAAGAGAAATAGCATTATAGGCACTGAGAAAGACATGGTGCACCTAGAACAGTTCTTACTGTTGCTGCAAATATCTGAAGTGTGTAATGAGACATAATGCATTCCGATTTAATGTCATTCTATGTACGTGTCTCTTCATAGACAAAAAACAAGGACATAAAGTTGGTGCCCCACCCACCCATGCACACTGGCCTTCCTTACCCTGAGTGGATAGGGCTGGAGACCAGGTTGACATTGTCCAGGGTGTCTGCAGCCCAGCTGTAGCGGCGCAGGGAGTCAGCATCGTACTCTTTGGCTTTAGCCAGGTGCTGACGGTGAGAATCCCCACGTGCACATACACACACACACACACACACACACACACACACACACACACACACACACAGAGTCAGTGATGCACAGAAAGGGAACTCTCACTCAGACAGGCTTTCACTGTGGCTGGGCGGTAAACCACAACAGCGAGCCACACTCTGAGCACACGGTCGTAACCCTCTGGCTCGGGGGCAAAGCTCACTCCTACAGCGCAATTAACATCGCAGCCACACACTTACCATCTTGCTGGAAGGCCGGGGGCAGAAAGCATCAACGCGCACGCACACACGCACACACAAACACACACACACATGCCTGCATTTCTACATGGCATTTAGGGGTGGTGTTAAGCAGGGCAAAAAACTGACATGGCAATAGGACTCTAAAGCAGCCAAAACGACTTGGAAAGCAGAATCACAGAAGGGCAAATAAAGAAGTGCTTTGTGGCCAGCGATGAGAGTTCAGGCAGACCACGGTTCGATGGCTTCAGAGCAAACCCAGCTTTGGAGGTTTTCTCCCACTTTCTGCCAGTGCCTGCATCTGAACAGGGGCCTGCCTGAACAACAGCACAGAAACACAGGACTGTATACCTTATTAGTGGGCTCAACAACGAAGGGCATCGCTTTATAGACACCCTGAAGCATTTGGAGAAGAAGACATTTTTCATATGAGCAAACTATAATCATTACTACCCTTAATTAGTTTAACACAAGGGGCCCTTCTTGAACAGAGAATCAGATAAAAAGCTAAAGGTGAGACTGGCCTTTTTTAGCATTATGTAAACAGTTCTCACCTGAGTGGGGACTCGTAACATAAGGCATGGAGCACGGAGACATGGCAGGCCAGAGTGGAGCACTGCTAATGGGAGCATTTTCATATACTTCTGACACATTCAAGCCACCTAATTTCAACCAGGGAATGTTCGGGTCTGCTTTGCTATCAGCTAACACGTGCCAGACTGTTTTGCCAAAGAGCCGCTCAGGGTGTTTCACATGCTAACACTAATACTGCTGCATCAATCACACTGAAATAGTTTTAACATGTTGAAGCCTTTAAAACATTTCAAGTTTTTATGGACCAGAAACACCATACTGTGTGTAACTCTGAGCAGCAAAGTTTAATTGCATAAAAGATTTGAGGAAAACTATGAAATCACACATCCGATAGGGACTGTCCTAACAAAGCAACTCTTATTAACCATACACAGTTCCTGGCAGAAATGAAGTGAGGGGAGCAGCATTGAGAGAAGAAGAGTGGATGGTGGATGGAGAGGAGAGGAGAGAATGGAGGAGAGAGGAGAGGAGGGGATGGTGGGAGAGGTGGGGATGGAGAGGAGAGGAGCAGAATGGAGAGGAGAGGAGGAGATGGAGAGGAGAGGAGCAGGATGGAGAGGAGAGGATGGAGAGGAGCAGCAGGGAGAGGAAAGGCATACCGTGTCCTTGGTGGGTGCCAGGATCTCCTCGATCATCATACTGTCCCTGGTAAAAGAGCTGCGGTTCAGTGTGTTGGACCTATCCGAACTGAAGGAACGCAGGCTGCTGACATTCAAAGTTTTACCACACAGTGGGGGGGGTTTGGGGCAGGGTTTGGGGAGTGACAATGACATGGACACAAAACACACACGCAGACACACCAAACAAACAAACAAACACATCCATTACTGCATGCAACTTCCAGGGAGACTGGCACATAGAAAATTAAGGACTCAAGACACAGCACAAAAAGATGAATGGGCTTCTTATGTGTGTGTGTATATATGTGTAAGTTTGTAAAGGACAAGTTGAGCAGCTTCCTTAATAAAACACAGACAAAATTAGAACTGGCTGCCACTGTAATGCTCCACCCACATGTATGATCCATGAGCTTTTGAGGATGTCAAGCTTGTGATGACCTGAAGCTATGTGTTTATTTGTAATTTCCTAAACAGGGAATAACTGGCCTTGAAGAATTAAAGCAGATTTGAGAGCAGTAGTGGTGGTTGTATCTCACTGGATCCTCTTACAGAATCCTGAAATAGACTGCTATTGACAGCTGAAGGGGGGAGGGTGTGTGTGTGTGGGGGGGGCTCTTGTTAATAAACGTGACCCACTGAGCCGGTAGCCTTCCACTACACTAAGCTATACGCTCCCAGCACACGTGTGTAGTATGTGCTAGAACTGTGGCGCAGAGCAATCAATATGACAAGGCAACTCCCTGTTTAAAGCACATTGTAAACACACTTTGTAAACTCGGGCTCTGCTTGCTGGCAGTGTTTTGATCAGGACAGGATGGTAATGTTTAAAACCTTCATGGTTCCCTGAAAGTCACATTCAGGGGAGGGGTCACTCCAAAAACCAAAAACAAGACTCACGAGCACAGTGATTCAAATGTTCAGGACAAGCCGAGCTCCACAAAATAGCCAGGCATAAAACTGCAAAACTTAACACTGACTGCAATCGAACAAAAAGGACATGAGGCTTCAATGACATAAAGAACACAAAGTTCAAAAGACAAAATCACTCTCAACATGTTTTTTAAATTGTCAGTCAGATGAGAAGCAACAGACAAGGCACGTCACAAAACAAAGTTCCATGAGGTGATGACCTGGGATCCTGGGGGTTGGGAGGGGAGGGGAGGGTCACACATCAATATGCATGTATTTGGGGAAGAGTCATGCCTTCTTACCTGACTTTAGGACTATGGTAAGAATGGCAGGAGGAGGAGAGAGAAGATCGAAAGCAACCAATCAGAAAGAGAATGAGCAAAATGCAGTGGTTGAATGACACAGCCTGTAATGCTGTGCAGATGCACTGCAGTATATTCAGGATTCAGCACCTCTATGTATACCATTTTCATTCAAAGGAAAAGGCATTTAATTTTTATCTTCCAAATACGCAACCCCATGATGCAAGAGCATGCAGCATGCATCATGGCCCACGCAAGCCAGAAGGGGGCGACTCGTGCACATGGGCGGCTACGCATTTCTGTTGAATCGTCTACCGCACAGAGGAGCATGTGACGGAGAGGAAATGGAGAGCTCCTCAGTAGTAAGATATCTGAGCGGATGGGGAAATTAAAGACCTTTTTAAAAACCACTTAGAGGGAAAATTACGGCCACTTCCACAATAGCAAAACGGCAAAAAGCACACAATACCAACAATGTTGTTTACACATTTTATTGCAAGCATGGAATTCCTGTATTTGCTCATGAACTCAGTCAGAAACATGGATTAGGCTCATCTCCCATTTTGTTATTTTCCCCTGTATCATGACATGGTCAAGTGCCTGTTGTCTCCAAATCTTCCATTATTTTTAATTCACCCATGTTTGCTGTGTGTCAGCATTGCAGGGTGTTTGGTTTTGTGATGAGCTCTGTCGTCAAGACACCAGGCTTTTCCCTCAGCAACCTTCTAAAAACTGTTCTACACCTGAAGCTGGGTTTTCTTCTTCTCTTCTGCAGTCTCCAGATTGGACTCCTCATTTTTTCCAACAAATCTCAATAAATTCCATATCAGCTTAGAGCGTATTGACACCCCCCATCCCCGTAGATGACAATCACAGATCTGTCACTGGTCGATGACTTCCTGCATATAACATCTCCAGGTCTTGGTTTATTGAGAATTCTTTCTTCATTGTTGCCTGCCCATGGGACAAGAGGAAAGGCTACTTGCAAAACTACCAGAGCAACAGATAGTGGAGCAGATCCAGACTCCATTCAGCGGGTTGGTAAGTAGAAATGTCCCATTGTTGAATAATCACATCACGTCCAACTGACCAACAAAAATGACATTTGTGTGCATGTTCATTCAACACATGAGTCAGACTTCATTTACATTTAAGCATAATTTGTAACACCAACTCAAATTCTGCATTAGACCAGCTCTATGTTCTCCTCTCAGCAGAGACATGCTTTAACACATGCTGAGCGTGCAGGAAACTCTGAACCAGTAACTTAGTCTGGCACCTGTCTGGGTGAGATGATATTACACTGGAATCCAAACAGGCTGCTGGGCTCACTGTGGGATACTGTAATGGACTCCTGCCCTGGTTGACATCACCTTGACACAGTCTTTCCTATACTCCACGACTAGGAGCTCTCCTGTGTTTTTCTGACTCTGTAGCTCCTGAGATGAAGGGTCACATAAGTGACCTGTTGTAATAACCCAGATCTTCTGTATCCATAATTACATTATATAACACTACCGTAAGGAATGTTTTTGTGTTTACTTTTTTTGGGTGAAGGTGGTTCTTCTTGTCAGGGGCATCCAGTCTGACCAACTGCAAGTGGGCCTAAGAACCTCCCTATTTGCAAAATGCCTCAGCAATCTTTGTCAACAGGCAAATACACTTCATATTCTTGTCCCTCATGCTATATTTAAAAGTACAATTCTGGACAACAGTTTAAATCAAATCTGTATGAAATACTACAATATCATGACCTTCATTAACTCAGCCAAGTCTTTGGCAAGAAAAAGAATCATGGACTTGTGTTTAATATGTAGTCAAGAACAGACTGAAGGTCCTGCTGATAGACATGTTGACATGCAGCTTTGTCAGGATGAGAAGATCTTTCTGAGCTACTTGAGGTGACAAAACACAGAGTTCCTGGATTTGCTGCTTTGTCTTCAGTGCATCAATCAGTGATTGCCACATCTCCATGGATGTTCATAAGGTTATTGAGCCAATAGTGGCCACATAAATTTGGTGGATTTGGTCAGAACAGTGAAGTCCTCTTTTCTTGATAGCACAGTGTGCATGAACCCTTTAATCCTTCTCTAGCTGCCACACAGAGAAGAAACCTCTGAAGGCATAGTGTAGGGTGTGAACCCCCAGCTACCCAGCATAATCAGCTGAAGTCCCCCATACTGCTCTTGCTGAAGAATTTCCAGTTCCAGTTGAACATTCCCAGTTGACAGTAGGTCCATCCACAGAGACTGACAGTTTTTGTACAGCTGCTCTGTACTTTCCTGAGAAAGAAATAAGTATGATTTATGAAGCAAACTGTATAAAGGATTTGGTAATGACTGAAATCAGATGATTTTCCTCATACTTCCCAGTTCCCAGGCTTATTTATGTAAAATCATAGGTCAGATCCGTCATATTTTTCAGTACACTGCATCCCATCAACAATTTAATAAAAGCTATTGTGACTAATAGCAGTGATATTAAAATATCATTTTGCAAGACAATTGCTAATATTTAACAATAAGAATACTAGCCTAATAAACCCATTTTCATATAAACATATGTTCAACCTTTTTCAAGCTTTAAAGTGCTAAACCAAATAGCTAGTTAGATAACTGATTGCTTTCTACTTACCTTAAAATGGTGCAGTATATCTAAAGCCCATAAAGGGTGACCCCAGGAACCTGGACTGGACAATATCTTCTTTCCAATAATGGACATGTATGTCCAGTTGCTTGGTTTTCAGTGTCATAGAGGCTTTCATCAAACATCAAAATAAACGGTTTGTTGCTGATGAGTTTTAGTAATAAAGCCTGAGTGATTAGTCTTGTTTTAGACAAGCTTCATTTGATGAGGCACCGTCTCTGATAAGTGCAGCTGCCACACAGCTGTTATCGTGACACCGATTCAAGTTGGATGAAAAAACTAAACGGCACGCAACATACTGAGGCAGGAGGTGACTAGTCTGCCCAGCGCCACGTTAAGTCGAACAAATTCGTAATTTTGCGGCTGCGCAGACGATGTAGAATCTGACGAGGGTACATACGCATTTATACTCACACTTATGTCCTTGTTTTATACTCCAAAACTTCAAGCAGCAAAATCATACGCCTGAAAAACTACAGGGAGCACTGCAAAATCATACGTCTAAATAAAAGTGAACGGCAGCCTGCAGCACACATTTAACGGCAATTTACAAAACTATGAATGACTCTTTATGACGACGTGCTGCGACACCGCGCGAGGTCTACACGCAAGACGCGCGTGAAGTGCTGCGACGTTACTTTGACACGCACACTAAAAGCGTAGTTTTCGGTGCTAATCCTGGTAAACTATGCTGATTTGTCTTTAGCACACACAAAGGTGTGAGCGAACTCAGAATCAGGAAAGGTTGCTTGGAACATTTCCCGGACTACTACGTTAGCGTTACAGAACTGGTACCAGACTACCTCAGTTCTAAGAGTAGTGGAGGAGGAGAATGTTGTTCAAAAGTCTTTTACTGGCACTGCCATTCCTAATGCAGGTATCTGAGGTGGAGTCCTGCTCTTAAGAACTGAAGCGGAAGAGTGGTTAAACAGCACTGGTAAATGTTTGTTGAAGAGTTTTTGCAACCATTTTGTGCTTCTCGCATAAATGCGATAACACAAATTTAATTCCCATTGTGCTAAGTTTGAAAAAACTAGTGCCCCTCAGAAAAATGAAATACTGGCATTAAAACATTAAGCTAACTTACATAGCTACGAAACCTGGCGACTGCAAAATGCAATTAGCAAAAATAAGATCTAATGTATTTCTTGTTTGTGGCTTTTTAAGATCTATGGAATATGTATTTCAATAGATGTTTAAAAAGCTCCTTTTTATAAAATAAATTAATTTAAGCCTTTTTAAAGATCGACAGACAAGATGAGTAGAAAGGACCATGTCAAAACCAGGTCTTTACTGACCAATCAGGTTCTATATTCTTGTAGTTCTTTGTAAATGTCTGCATACCCAGGTGAATTACTGACGACTTTTTTATGATGGAGGTGAAATACCCTGCAGCTCAATACACGTAGGTTAAACACAGGCCTCCATGTGACCCTCAAGCATGGTACTGACCCAAGCATGGTACTGACCCAAGCAAGGCCCGGAGGAATGATGTACTGCTGACCAGGCTGCCAATAAGGCAGGAATCATGAAATGAATCTTGCCTAGATTTCAGGGTGAACAGAGACGATACGAATCCTGGTTTTTCAGCTCAGGGTCTGAGTGATTCATTCAGTGGTATCGATACTCATGCCACCTTTGTGGTTCCCACTTTGCCTGTAAAGCCCACAAAGACTGTAAGCGAAATGATATCCTGTTCGAAAGAAGCACGTCATTGGTTACACATCAAACAGCATTCTGTTGACCAGAGGTGGTGTCGGCGTACTGTTTATTTTTGAACTCTTGGGTTAAACATTGAGATAAACATCCGTGGACTTCCTAACTTTAGAGTACACAACACAGCGAGTGTTGACATGCACAACAGAAGAGAAGCTATAGGACATATTTAAGTAGTGCACGTGCACTTGTGTGTGCTTGTGAAAAGCCGGAACGTGTGTGTCAGCCAGGTTGGTGTTACCTCGAGGAGCGAGCTCCGATGCTAAAGCCCACGTAGCCCTCCTGGGGAAGCGAGTCGTCCCCCAGTTCACGCAGGTCCTGTGGGCCCAGGTACTTGTCCGTTTCCCCTGTCATGGCATCGTCACCTAGTGCGTGGAGGCAGAGTTAGCAGCAGTGAAGTAGGGAGGTGGTGGGGTATTGGGTGGGAGGTGGAGGGGTATTGGGTGGGAGGTGGAGGGGTATGGGGTGGGAGATGGAGGGGTTGCTTGGAGAGTGCGGCGCCTGGATGGTCTCACTGCTCCAATACACCTCCTCAACCTGGAGTTCAGTACTGAGCTGAACCAGGTGTGTTGGAGCAGGGAAACCTGCAGAACTGCAGAACATAGTGCTAAGCTTCAAGGACCACAGCTGGGCTCTTCCGCCTAGGGGGAGCTGTTGATAATCTACAGCACGGCAAATCCCAGCAGCTGCTCCTGGCCTTAGTTCCACAGGATACCAAACTGACCAGCTGAACAATTCTGTATGTAGATGTGGCACCCCCCTTTAACATTAACATCAAATACAAACAATAATGTGTATAGATGTGGCACCCCCCTTTAACATTAACATCAAATACAAACAATAATGTGTATAGATGTGGCATCCCCCTTTAACAGTAACATCAAATACAAAGCCATTTAGTAATTTTACATGGTTCACAGCATCAAAATGGAGAATTAGCTGTGACAGTAAGTCTTTTCTTAGACAGTGTATGATAAAGTACATAAAGGACATTATAAAAAAGAACAGAAACTGTGAGTTAGTCAGAGAAAACCATATACTGGTGTACTGGCACTACAAGCTTAGGACTGCTCATTTGAATGGCAGGGTTAAACAAGAAAGTGCACTTTAGCAAGTGCACACCAGAGATAGAGAGAATGAGTAGAAACAGAGAAAGAGAGAGGATAATCTGGGGAAAACAGATAGAAAGAGTGCAAAAATGGGGTGAAACAGCATTCCAACAGCGACAAAGCAGCCCCGCCCCCCCGCCACCATGCAGTCCCCCCACAGCCCCGTCCCCCTCCCCTGTTGGTTATTGTCACGGTAACCCGTCCCCATGAAACCATTTGTGTTGTACAATAACTGAACTCCTCTCTCTCTCTTTCTTCCACTCTCTCACTCACACGCACAGAACTGTACAGTATATTCCTCATAAATGAACTCCTCCTACACCCTCACTCCCTATCTCGAAAAAAAGGAAAAACACACATACCATTAACAAGCCCTATGAACAGCTTCTCTTTTCAACTGCAAGCTCGACACCCAGCAAAACTTTTCTGAGTGAGTGAGTGGCTCTGTCTGAGTACTCAGAACACACACACACACACACACACATACACAGATCAACTTTCTTTCACTTGGACTACTATGCCTGTGCCCTGCTAAATCTATCATGTTGCGCGACACATAAGTCCAGCTCAGAACAGCGTAAACACACACCCAGCCGGCGGCTCCCCAAATTATGCGGCACTCTTACACGTCCAAGCGGCCATGACCAGTGTTCCTGCCGTTTCAAACAAGTCTCAAAATCTTGCTCTTGTCTGCTCACTCCACACGTGCGCACCCGCTCCATTCAGAGTCATATCTTCCAGGTGTGGGCGCTAGTCCGCTCTGTGTATACTCTCTCTCTTGCTCTCTGCTCTCTCTCTCACAAACATACACACGCAAGCACATTTGCGCGCGCTCTCTGCAAATACTCCCCTCGGATGCCAACGACAGCACAAGCTGCACGGGAGCACTGAGCCCATCGAAACAAAACTCCGGGCGGGTTCTCCATGAGGCACACAGCTCTGCGATTGGCCCGTGGCCCTCCATGTGTTCCACAGCCTCCAACAATAGAGAGGGAATGTGTGGAGTGGGGGTTGTTTGTATGACACTGGGTCTTGGGTATACTCCGTAATCCGACTCTGGGGAACAGGAGGAGTACCAAAAAAAAAAAAAAACCTTCTTCACTGGCAGGAGAACACACAAAAGGGTGGGCGGGAGAGGTGGCCAGCCACCTGACCCAAACTCATCTACTGGGGGGGGGGGAAGTCTATGTTAACACCCAGAGAGAATACCCCAGCTAAGCACATAGTGAGGCCCTGTTTAATGCCACTGTATGCAGCTTAAGGATTACACAGTACCAAGCTGGGGCTTTTTTTTAATCGTGCCTTTTTTCAGTTGCTTGGTCTTGTCAGGAAACAGCATTTTCTCACATTTATTGGACTGTATGCAAATATTTATTCTATAGAATATTTATTTTATATTTATTTTTTTAATTCCATAGAAAACGTTTGATAATGACTTTTCAGATCCACTGTTTAAAATCAACAAAACAATAAAAGCAAAGCAAATGAGATCTTTGACTTTATCAGGCCTGTACAGAATGTGAGGGGGTGGGGAAAGCAACCATCCTTAACCTTTTACTATGTGTCTTTACTAAGAGTCCAGGGCTCTGCGAGAAAGTGAGTAAGTAAGAGAGAGAAGGCAAGGAAGTGAGCGAGACATAGTAAGAGCCAAAAAATGGAAACTGGCACCACATATTCCACTTTTGTCCACAGCTGCTTGTATTCATTGCATGTTGTAACAGCAAAACCCTTCACATTACACAACATTTATGCCTTCTAAAAGCAATACTGGTGTGACCTGGTGTGTGCATGCAGGGAACTTATCAAAGCATCGCTGCTAATAAACCCAGATAGGATGTGGCAAAGTTGTCTTTGTTCATGTGACTGAGTTTATTTCAGAGCTGAGTGCAATGTGTAAATAAGACCCTATTTGTGCTATACCAATGGAAGCATACACAAGTGTCATTTAACAGTAACTAGATCCAACACACACACACACACACACACACACACACACAAACCTCTAAAAATCAAGCTGTGTCTAGAGTGCATTGAATATACAGGTAGCAGGTATGACATTATGACAGTCTTAATGTAATATTGAGAGAAGATTGCAATTTTTTTATGAATCGCTACCATCTTTCTGGTTATTTGTGTCACTTCCATGTATTCTTAGATAAAAAATTAAACATTTAAAATGATATTTTTGCTAAATGCCTAAAATGTAGGTGGGTGATATACACTCACCAGCCACTTTATTAGGTACACCTTGCTAGTACCGGGTTGGACCCCCTTTTGCTTTCAGAACTGCCTTAATCCTTCGTGGCATAGATTCAACAAGGTACTGGAAACATTCCTCAGAGAGTCTGGTCCATAT
>JAOXYF010000012.1:1032274-1052943 GCA_028565775.1 Sternarchorhynchus goeldii
TGTGTATGTACTGAAGGTGGTTGGTGTGTGTGTGTATTTATTTGTGTATGTACTGAAGGTGGTTGGTGTGTGTGTGTATTTATCTGTGTATGTACTGAAGGTGGTTTATGTGTGTTTATTTATCTAACTCCCTGGAGACTAAATAGGAACATCTATTTAAGAAATATTTTTTTCACAAAAATGTATATTTTTTTAAAAAACTAAAAAACTAAGAGGCAAACAATGTAATTTTAGTTACTGAAGGACAGGGTTAGGAGTAAGTATAGCACTAGTTATCTACATTAATCATTCTATCAGTGGAAGGTCCCTACAAGGATAGCAAACAAGACTGTGTATATATGGGCGTGTTTGTGTGGTGTGTGTGTGTGGGCATGTTGAAAGTGTAGGTCAGTACCTGTGTGTGTGTGTGTGTGTGTGTGTGTATTTGCGTGGACATGTTGGAGGTGTAGGTCAGTACCTGTGTGTGTATGTGTGTGTGTTTACGTGGACATGTTGGAGGTGTAGGTTAGTAGCTGTGTTTTTGTGTGTGTGTGTGTGTGTGTGTGGACATGTTGGAGGTGTAGGTTAGTACCTGTGTGTGTGTGTGTTTGTGGACATGTTGGAGGTGTAGGTTAGTACCTCTGTGTGTGTGTGTGTGTGTGAGTGTGTGTTTGTGGACATGTTGGAGATGTAGGTTGTTACCTGTGTGTGTGTGTGTGTCTGTGTGTATGTGGACATGTTGGAGGTGTAGGTTAGTACATGTGTGTGTGTGCATGTGTGTGTGTATGTGTTTGTGAACATGTTGGAGGTGTAGGTTAGTACCTGTGTGTGTGTGTATGTGTGTGTGTGTATGTGTGTGTTTGTGGACATGTTGGAGGTGTAGGTTAGTACCTGTGTGTGTGTGTGTATATGTGTGTTTGTGAGCATATTGGAGGTGTAGGTTAGTACCTGTTTGTGTGTGTGTGTGTGTGTGTATGTGTGTGTTTGTGAACATGTTGGAGGTGTAGGTTAGTACCTGTGTGTGTGTGTGTGTGTGTGTGTGTGTGTATGTGTGTGTTTGTGGACATGTTGGAGGTGTAGGTTAGTACCTTAGCAGCAGCGTGGGGAGAAGCCCCCTGATCCAGGAGGAGGAGAGCCACTTTCTGGTTATCGTAGTGCGCAGCCACATGCAGTGGAGTTAGTCCACTCTACAATCACCCAAACACACCAACAGAAACACACACACACACACACACACACACACACACACACGCACACACACAAACCCACACAATCACAAACATGCACGTGTAAAATTTACATATGAAATGTAAATATCTTATGTGACATACAAAATAGATTTACAATAATAACTACTGCTGTAAATAAGTGTCTCAGCCAAAACTTGAAGGCTTAACATAAAAAGTGTGTCCTGTTGTAGTAGTGGCTGTGTGGTGGTTAGCTTTCCTGCTAAACAAAAACCAAACGTACAAAGGACTGCATCATGTTCCGAAATTCTTAGAAAACAACCTCCAGTTCGGACAAACAAACAAAAAAAAAAGGGTCTGAAATGGCACGGCCAATTCATCTTCACAACACTTCCTCCTCTTTTACAGCGCTCATATTCTCCCTTCTCTGACAGCATCATGATTCAAACAACGGGTAGTGGTTCGGATGGTTCAGCCACGTTACCTTTCCAGATGCGTCTGGAGGGGCTCTCTTCTGCAGCAGGAGGTTGGCTACCTCAATCTTGCCATACTTTGCTGCTACATGTAGCGGAGTAAATCCCTTCTGGCAGGAGAAAAGGTTTAAAGAAAAACAAAACCATGCAGTTACAATCATGTAGTTATGTATGATATATTGTCTTGTACCACTGAACAGTGCGCAAAGTTAACCTGGCACCAGTCTGTTCTTTACAAGTACACGCTTTGAGGTGTGGAGAGACCAAAGCACAAGAGTGAGTGTGTTCAAGGGAAACGCCCTAATAACTGCTGTGCAACTTCCCTCCCTGTTGAGAAATCCAAACCCAGGGCGGTTTGGTGCTACCACCAAAGGTGAAGCACTAGTGTAATAGAGTCCTTCTACAGAGAGAATAGGCACAGAGCCCCCCAGGCTTGGACTGCTATAACAATGATGTTTCACATCTTCAGTGCAAATATCAACCAAAACCAACCATCCTGATATTGGGGGCCGGTTTTAGAATGTTCAAGAGAAGAACGAGGCTTGGAAATGAGTTTCATTGGTGTGGAAGGGCCCTAGAACTAAGTAACATATAACACAAAAGACACAAGTTCTCTCTGGTCCATGTGCTGGTACAGAATGACATACTGAGCCTGTCCTTGCTCACAGTGCTCTAGTATGGATTTATTACTGGTTACCAGCTCTAATACCACAGCATCATCCATCCCAGTTTTTCTCATTCAGAAGTGTTTTGTAACATGGGTCAAGCAGTGAGGGCTTCAGTAGAGATTATTGTGGGGTCACAGTGCCT
The DNA here is from genome assembly GCA_028565775.1 of Sternarchorhynchus goeldii. Taxonomy (NCBI): domain Eukaryota; kingdom Metazoa; phylum Chordata; class Actinopteri; order Gymnotiformes; family Apteronotidae; genus Sternarchorhynchus; species Sternarchorhynchus goeldii. Next base: position 1,034,724 of record JAOXYF010000012.1, read on the forward strand.
GCAAAAACAATCAATCGGTTCTGCCTCCGTCAGCATATTCCCACAATATAACGTGGGATGTAGCTCTTCATCCAGGTTTGTCTAGGACAATCACAACAACAAAAAAATCTGTTGTGGCAAAGAGTGGAATGCACAGGGACACTGAAAACTGCTGCAGTTGTAGAATCCTCTACAACTTTCTCTCAGTGTCACAGGAGCTCATCTGTGACAGATGTCTCAAGCTGTGTGTTGTGGGTGTGTCATCCATGTGGTTTATTGAAGATCACCTTCACACACACACATACACACACACACACACACACATAGAGGTGGACAAAAAAATCCCTGAGCCAAATAACATATTTAGTGTATATATTTACCACACAGGCACTACACAGCCTTCAAACACAGGTTCCTATACTAGAGAGCTTTAAAAGTAACAGTGTCCTCAAAGATACATCCGTCATTCATTAATAACAATAACAATGACACACAGCTGTGCCAAACTCATTGCTGTGCCAGTCATGACCTTATCCACAGCAGCTTGAGAAGACAGCGGCAAGGCTCCTGCACGCGTGAGCAAGTCAGAATCGCTGAGTCATTAGGTAGCAGCGTAGCCGCCTGCCTTGACGGATCGTCTCCTGCCTCCTTGAAGTGCCAAAAAGATGAACCTGTAGCTCAGCAGTTGGCAGAAACAGCCAGACTACATCCAGAGTACATCCAGAGTACATCCAGAGTACAGCCAGAGTACATCCAGAGTACAGCCAGAGTACAGCTAAAGTACAGCCAGAGTACAGCCAGAGTACAGCCAGAGTACAGCCAAAGAACAGCCAGAGTACATCTGAGTACAGCCAGAGTACAGCCAAAGTACAGCCAGAGTACATCCAGAGTACATCCAGAGTACAGCCAGAGTACATCCAGTTGCTTCCAAACGGTCAAACTGGAGACTAAACATGGGGTGTAGGGTGGGGGTTTATATTATCTGGCTGCAGAGTAGAAATAACCCCCCCCCCCCCCACTCCCTGGCTCAGTGACAGAGCAGGAGGAGAGACCTTAATAAACAGATCTGTTTAAAGAATATTTTAGTTGGGCTGGCGCGAGTGTGTGTGTGAGCGGCTCCCACACACCACAGTGCTTACGGTGCAGCCGCCCCCACACATGCCAGAGAGGCAGACGGCCCTGATCTGCAGTAGCACAGGACTCACTAGCACAATACCGCAGTGCAAAAATGCCTTCATAATTCCTATAACATACGTATGAGTGAGCATAGTTAATAAAATATTAAATTTTAATAATAATAAAATATTAAAAATATTTATTTAAGAGTTTACATTATTTAGAGAGTACAGTTAACCAGTATTTAAACAATATTTACAGTGTTAGTCCAAGATCTGTTAACCATAAAATGAAGAGCACCAGATTCTGGGTTGGGTCCATGCACAATTGTTTATGTGTGTGAATGTGTGTGTGTGTGTGTGTGTGTGTGTGTGTATGTGTGTGTGTGTGTATCACTGACCTTGGTGGTGATGCCAAGTGAAGCTCCCTGCTCCAGCAGTGTGGAGGCCACGTCTTTGTGGCCCTCGCGGGCAGCCAGGTGTAGGGGTGTGTAGCCCGACGTGCTGGTGGTGTCGGCTGAGGCGCCGTGCTGCAGAAGCTGCTGCACGATGTCAGCCTTCCCCAGCCGACTGGCTATGTGCAATGGGGTCTGATCATCCTGCGCACGCACACACACACACACACACACACACAAACACACACACACAAATGCACATGAACATGCACACGTTTGCTCCCTCATTGAGACAACATAACTTTTTTGTGTAGTGGACACCTTCTTTCTCAGTGTTACAAATAAAAGCTTTTATGGAAATTCACTACAAAATAATGGAACAATGTGAACGTATTAACAAATAAACAAGCCAGATGTTTCTTATTTGTATCACAATGAAATGTACAGCATTCCAGCATATTTAGGCTTTACGGTTAGTAGAATAATGTAGTTTTCTAACTCAAGTATTGAAAAACACTACTTTCACTTACAATTTTACACTAAATACAAAAAACAGCTTGTATTCCAAACACATGTGTGCAAAATGACCTACAGTTGCATACAGACCACAGATACTGTACAGGCACAGCAAACTGTTTGTATTAAGCCTTGAAATGCACTCACAGGAGTGTTTGTGTCCCTCTTACCTTGGACCTGGCGTCGATGTGAGCTCCGTTCTGCACCAGGTACCTCACCACACCTGTCTGTCCAGCCCTGGTAGCCATGTGAAGTGCTGTCTCCCCCCGCTACAACAAACACACACACACACACACACACTCGATACTTCCTCGATAAACAAGCTTGCGGGGAAATACGCGCTTAGTGTGTGCGTGAGTGTGTGTGTGTGTGTGTGTGTATGGGTCCATGTGCACGTGTGTGCAGTCTGTTAGTCAAAAGGAGCCCCCCTTCTCCTCCCAACCAGTTCGCCTTCTTTCTTTATTATGACTGCTATGGCCTGCAGCGCACCACCCACAGCTCAGAGTGCGTTCCTACGGAAACGGTGGCCCAGGTCCGGCCCCGGCGTCTGTCTGACGTCGGAGGGGTGCGGGGCAGGGATGGAGAGTGCAAGGACAGAGTGGTTGAATATGATTACAGTCTGACTGCAGGCCTGGAACTGGTAATTAGGAGTGTTAGTACACCAGACCTGCTCTCAGACCCTTGTTTAAGCACAAACAAAAACCCTAAAAGGCCTTATTTCATGAGGACAAAGGCAGAGCACTGAGACACAAAGAGCAGAGCAATGGTAGGCTTGCAATAGGAGCGGCACATCTCTCTGGGGAAGAAGTTTTTCCATTGTTTTGCATTTACATTATCAGACTCTTTTTAAAGATTAGCTGTGTGTTGTGAAAGGATTCAGCTAGGGGATTGTGTGTGGATGTGTGTGTGGGGTTGTGTGTGTGTGTGTGGATGCGTGTGTGTGGGTATGCGTAGGGGGTTTTGTGTGTGTGTGTGTGGGGGTTGTGTGTGTGTGTGGGGGGGGTGTGTTGTGTGTGTTACTCCAGTACTCACCACATTGGCTGTGTTTGGCGACGCACCGTGATTCATCAGCTGTGTTACAATGTTTTCATGTCCCATGAATGCAGCCACATGAATCGGTGTGAGGCCCGACTGTAGACCAAGAGACGAGAGAAAGGGATAGAGAGAGAGAGAGAGAGAGAGAGAGAGAGAGAGAGAGAGAGAGAGATGAAAACATGCACAAGTTTAAATTCATATTACCTCAATGGCAAAACAGTAATGGCATGGGCCTGTTCAGTGTCGGTGTTACAGAAGATATCAGTAGATAAACAGGCCACTCAACATTCCCACAAATATTTGTAACAGCAAGTCAAAGCTGAGATCATTCCATCATTCCACTCTATGAGTAATACGGTAATCTCAACGTCACAGCGCACCACAGCTGACCACACACACAGATGACACTACTCGTTTTCTCTCTGTCTCTCTGTCTTTCTCTCACCTCCGTCACCGCCTGTATGGATGCACCATGTTTCAGCAGTAACTCCATCACTTTGATCCTGTTCTTCTTGCAGGCGATGTGGAGTGGCGTGAAACCATTCTAAAAGGCAAACCCACAGTCAGAACTCTGCGATGTTCCTCTCAGCCTCTCTTGGTGTGGAGAAGGTTTTTTTTTTTGTTGGTTTTGCTTCTCCAGTCCTGAGACGCACCGGACGAACACGTGCCAAACAGAGCTGTGATTTTCACACCGCTGCAGTTGGGAAGTTCGGCAAACTCCCGTTTCTACGGTTTCCTTGCAGTTTCTTCCCTTTTTTCTCTTTAGTAAACTTCAGGGACACACCCATTCTGTTCCGATTACTTAAGATTATGACAGCATGCTTCCTGTCCTTAGCCATGTGTGTGTGTGTGTGTGTGTGAGTCTGTGTGTATTTATATGTGTAGGAGGGCGCACATGTTTTGCAGATTACCATGGTGCTGTTGAGGGACAAAGCAGACATAATGTAACAAGTTTGCCCATGGAACTGAGGCCCTGCTCTCTGTTACACATCCCAGATGAGGAGTGAACCATTTCTTTAACAATGAAAGTAACCTAGCATAGGATTGATCTGCACATCCAAAACTTAACGGGTTTTCTTGCATCGAGAGCTGTTTGGCCAATCTGCACTCACCAGTGCTTTGGCATTGGGGTTTGCTTTCTTGTCCACGATGACCTTGGCCACCTTGTAGTGTCCGCAGTGGGCGGCCACATGTAGGGCAGTCAGGTAGTCGTTGGTGACATCGTCCACGGGCACGTTGTGGTGGAGCAGGAGCTGCACACAGTTCAGGTGGTCTCCCTGTGTGGCCATGTGCAGTGGAGACAGGCCGTTCTGTGGGGCACACACACACACACACAAACACACACACACACACACACACACACACACACGCGCGCACGATTCCGTTCAGCTTTCAGCTAATGGTCAGCATCAATCACTGAGATTTCATTTTTGGGGAAAGAGAAGTCACTGAACATGTAACCTGTTAGGAGCTTGTTTGCTAAAGAGCTCTGGCCTCTATTAGAAGCTGGGCTAGCTGTGCTGCACTGTGACATTCAGCAGCTGTTACATTCGAAAGTGTGGCAGGACTTCTGTGGAATAGGCATTCTTCCCTTCACTTTCCTGATTCCAGGAAATGCTGAAGTATAATGAAGCAATGGAAAACTATATAATGAGATGAACCTCGCACTATATTCATTGGCATTAACACCATGTGTGTGGTGGAGGGTGGTGGGACTGTACTTTAGTCTTGGAGAGAATCAGAGCTCCACGGTCCAGCAGCATCTCCACGACCTGCTCGTGACCACTACGGGCTCCGCAGTGCAGAGGAGTCAGACCATCCTGTGGGTTTACACACACACACACACACACACACACACACACACACAAACATACACACACATTCATTTTTCAGCTCGTTTTGTCACAAAGACACTAGAAAGCAGAAAGAGAGCCTTGAGAGAGACTGCGTTGTGTCTCTCCATCGGACTCCCCACAGAGCTGCAGTGGGGAATCTCTGCCCCAAGAGAAAAACAATGCACCCTATTCCACATGAACGCTTGTTTATCTGCGCCACACTAAAGCGTCCCGGAAAAACAGATGCTTACCCCGGCTGTGCGTCATTTCTAAATAATGATAATGTCGAGCACATGTTGCCCCAGAATGATGAGACTGCTATCATTCTCCAGAGTCGGGCTATTTAAGCTGTGGAACTAGTATAAGTAACTACTACGGTGTTTCTCAGTGGTTTACTGGAACAAGAAATAAAGGCGTGGTCAGATTGGCTAAGCCACACCTACCACACCACACAATTAATGAGCATTTTACAAGAATGGTTCTACTTCATTAGTGTAATTGACAAATTTTGCCATTTCTAGTAGTTGAGTTCCTTACATACTGTACAACACATCACTATGTTTACTATACAGTAGCTACCATGGCAAAAAAAGTTTACAAATGCAAACACACTTCCTGTGGTTTAAATATAGTGTTCAAAAAGACTGGAGTCGGTCTGGTGTGACCGCAGGCAACTCTGACCTTAGTTTTGGCGTCAATTCGTGCTCCTCGCTCGAGCAACAGCTTGACCATGTTTCCGTTCCCTCTCTTTGACGCCACATGGAGAGGCGTAATGTCATTCTGTAACATTCAGAGGTAGAACAAATGATACATGATAGAGACAAACCACCTACTATTACATTTAAGACCTGCATTTAAGATTTCTTCTCAAGTTTGTTACTTTTAGCTGACTGTTACTGGAATGACAGCAATACAACTCCTGAAATTGATGTTAGTGTGGCAGAGCTGTGCACACCACCCTCTAGTGTGGGAATGAACCACACCACGCTCTAGTGTGGGACTGAACTACACCACCCTCTAGTGTGGGACTGAACCACACCACCCTCTAGTGTGGGAATGAACCACACCACGCTCTAGTTTAGGAATGAACCACACCACCCTCTAGTGTGGGACTGAACTACACCACCCTCTAGTGTTGGAATGAACCACACCACCCTTTAGTGTGGGAATGAACCACACCACGCTCTAGTGTAGGAATGAACCACACCACGCTCTAGTGTGGGACTGAACTACACCACCCTCTAGTGTAGGAATGAACCACACCACCCTCTAGTGTGGGAATGAACCACACCAGCTGTGTGTGTAGATGTGTATATGTGTGTTTAGATGTGTATGTGTGTGTAGATGTCCAGAGTGGCATCAGCAGCTGCACAGATCCAATCCTCACCTCCTGGGTCTTTGATTTTTTGCATTTCCACCTCTAAACACTACGAATGCTTCATCTACCCTCTTCTCTTCTGTATCACAGTGAACCGTATAAGTAGTGTTCCTTCATGTATGAGAGGTGTACATTCACAAAGGTGTAACTCTTTCTTTTCTGAGCTGATGTGTGTGATGGAAACATGGGTGTCTATGAACTTTTACCCTGGCTCTGAAGTCCACTGCAGCGCCTCGGTTGAGGAGCAGCGTTGCCACGTTGATGTTGCCGTAGTGGGCGGCGATGTGCAGCGGGGTGAAACCACTCTAGAGAGATGGTGGGGGTCAGAGGGGAGAGAACAAGAGGTCAAGGCTTCTGAAATGGACATCCGAGAGTGTCACAGTCAGACCTCACACAAGACCCGGGTGTGTGATAGGACAGGACACGAGCCAGGCAGAGCGTAGCCGTAGAGTCGCGAGGAGCAGCACATCCATGGAGCTCCATCCCTGCTGTGGGACATCCAAGTGCTACAAAGGCCTGCTGGCTGTTTTTTTTACCGTTAGGCCAGTTATGGGAGACTCAGTGTGGAGCCTGTGGCTCGTCCCCCAAGGGTAGAGGGACGTGCGCTCCTCAGGGCTCAAGCTTCACCAACCACCAGCCCTCAGACAAAGTGCTGCCAGACGGACACTAAGATGTGGAGGAAGTTATGGTGCAGACGCTCACTGTTGGACAAACATGCATATATGCACTGCACTGCACCTAACAAATGCTACTTAGCTGGCAGGAATTTGACATATTAAATAAAAGCCACAAATTAACCATTAGCCAAAACTCAGTGACACTTTTCTTGTCCCTGTAACTGCTATGACTGAGTAAGAAGCTGCTTTTGGAGAATATACTTTTGAAGCTCATTATAAACACTTGTAAGTGGAAATCTATGGTTAAATTCAAGTTAAATACTGCACACAAAAAGCAGAGTGCAGCAAAGTAGGCCATTGAATCTGTTAGTCTACCTGGCCTGGACGACTGGCCAGTGGTGTTAGTAAACCGCTGGGCGTCAGAGGTTAATGTTTTAGTCTCTGGTTAGTCATGCATAACTATTAACAGTGGCATTCGAGGTGGAACTTTCTTGCAACCATGCTGGCTGTGGAACTTCAGAAGAAGCATACATCTGGAGTGGGGGTAGGGGCAACGGGGGGAGAGATTGGGAGGGAGAGTTGACTCTAGCTATCAGTTCTTGGAACAAGGCCCTAGAGGCGGATACTATAAGGCAGGGGTCTATGAAGTGAGTCCAGGAGTCGTAATCAGAGTGGAGGTGCCCCCTAGAGAAGATCTGCATCCAAATTGCATCTTACAGTATTTGATGCAACCCTTCTAATTGTTTCATGAGGCTGGTGCTGAAGCGCTTTATACATTGATGTGCTAGAAGTCATGAGACAGTAACTACTATCATGTAGAATCCCTTCTACCCTGACGAGGTACAGCAACTCAGTGTGATATTGATTCACACGTGGACAGAAGATGCCTGGAGGGATGTTGAGTCATGCCTTCTGGATAGCCACCTACAGCTCAGTGGAATTTGTAGATACAGGACTTTGGGTGTGAACGGACCTCTCCACCACATCCCTTAATGGTCGATTGGGCTCATGTTAGATAAATGTGCAGACCACAACATTAATCAGAATTCTCCAGAATACTCCTTGAACCAAATCTGGACAAATCTTTGTCTCTGGAATGACCCATCATTGTGCAGATACATGAAGTCCATGAATATTTGCAAATGATCACCAAGCGGTGATCCTGGAGAGGTGGACCTGTGTGATCCAACCCATGTCAACAGAACACAACCCACACCAATAAGGAACCAACAGCAACCTGCACAGCTTGTTGACAACTGGGGTCCATGGCTTCATGGGCTCTGCGCCACATATAAACCTTATCATTAGCCCAAAATATTTGGTTCCATGACTCATTAGACTGTACCTCATGTTGCCAGTCCTCTGCGGGCCAATTAGCATCCTTACAAGCCCAGATAAGGTGCTGTGACCAGTGTCATGGTGTTACCAGAAGTACCCTGGTGAGTCTTCTGTTTCCATAGCCCTTGGAAGCTAAAGAACATTGCACTGACCTGCAGGATATGCATGTGGGGCCTCCCACATTGAATGTTAATGTGAACAGAGTGCTTGTCTGTTCACATGGACAGTTCAAGCCAGATGCTGCTGCTCATGATCAGTAAGCACCCATGGGTGGCCACTGTGGTAGTAATGCCTTCCATGATGTATTCTTGGTACAACACTGTGGATCACGGAATGTTAAATGCCTGCATAACTGCACAAATGGAATGTCCCATTTGTCTGGAACCCACTATCGTGCCTCTTTTGGACTATGATTCATGCCATGAACAGTTTGTTCAACCTCACTCACAACACAGGTGTTGACATTCCCAAGCCAGTGCCACTTCATAATCAATTTACATACTGCTATCCCATGACTTTTGGTACGTCAGTGTATATTTGGTATTTTATATAGAAGACAATACAATTTAGAATGTTTAGTGTTTGAAAGATTAATCTGTTTGAAAATACTAATCAGATTGGCCAAAACAAGCAAGTCAGACATGGCTACTACCACCATATGATCAGTGGTTGCAAATGAAGCCTTCTGGATATATGACTGGGTATATGACTGCAGGATTTCTCATCCAGCAGTGCAGTATGTCTCCATAAACCCCTCCCCTCCACCCCACAGCACCACGAGTGCCAGTCCCGCTGAATTTGCGAACAATCAGCCCAACCAATGAGAAAAAGCGAAGCACGCGGGAGGGCGGGATGATACAGCAGCAGCGGGGGGGCGGGCAAGTGCAGGTGGGGGAGGTGCGTAGAGGGCGCATATGTACCTCTGTCGTTCTATTCACCATCAGCTACGGCAGTGCCCGCCCACCGGCCGAGGGGGAGAGAGAATGGGACGGTTAGTGGTTCACAGAGTCACAATGAAAATCACAAGTAACGCACAACAGTACAACACACAACAAACCAACAAAGAAAAACCAAAAAACAAGCACACAATAACACCACGACTGGATGGTGCTTGAAGAATCTGAGTCTCTAAAGCTTTGAAATCCGTAAGAAAATGTGCATCTCAAAACAAGGGTTAAGATCATCAAGAAGAGTGTTTTGGTGTTATTTTTTTATGAAACATTTGAGTGTTTATTAATTAGCAATATGCTAATTTCAAGCACCAGCAGATAATTTTGCTTGATTGGTAATCTTTATATAAAAATCCTTGTATTAAATGAATATTTCATACAGGACATCCACCCAGCACCATCAAGTTCGCAAAAAGACATGATGAGTGGGAGGCTGTGTGGGGGTGTGGAGGTGTGGGGGTGTTTGCGGAGGCTTCCGAGGGTGGAGGGCGGGGCTACCTTGGACTCCACGTCGGCGTTGTGGTCGTTCTGTAGCAGCAGGGCAGCCGCCTTGGTGTCATCCTTGCGAGCGGCGATATGCAGTGCGGGCAGGCGCACCTTCCCCTTGGTGTCGTTCTCCAGGAGGAGCGACACCACCTGGTCATGCCCCTGCTGCAAGGCTACGGCCAGTGGCGTGAAGCCATCCTACACGCACACCCCCCCCAGCACACACACACACACACACACACACACACATCTGAGCGTGGGTCTCCCAATTACAGTGAGCCATGAGAACAAGAACCCTTCATTCATTATTCACCTATGATTCATCACAACTTTGCCCCAGTGGAATAATTTACAATTTTAATTTACTTAAAACAACATAAATCTATGCATAAATCTAAATGAATCCTAATAACATAAATCAATGTTTAGCCAAAATAAGAAAAAATGCTATATTTCCTAATATTATGTATTCCACAGCCCTGCATCTTGCTCCAGGATCCATGACACATTCAAGACTTCAGCGATGGAACTGCATGAAGTTTATGCACATGCTGGTGATGACAGTGCAGAAATTCCTAATGCAACACCTTGAACCCTCCTCATGTCTCTCATACACACACACACACACACACACTCAACAAGACTAGCTTCTGAGACCTTGAACCCTCCTAACGTAACACACACACACACACACACACACACACATACACACACACATACTCATGCCAAGTCCTTGATTGCACAATTAACCTTAAGCCTTCCTTACCATTGTCTAAAAAAGGTGCAAAGACAGTGTTAAAGAATGTAAGAACCACCTCCCATATCTGACAGTTGGACTAAAAAAGAACCCGTTTCACTACTGAAGTCTAGGACAAAAAAACATAAAGAAAAACCTCACAAAATGCCTTCAAGCATAAGGAGATGTTATCTATAGTTTAAAGCATTCTACTAATTTGGACCTCATGGGGCAGGTTGGGGGCGGCCTCTCTGTGGCAGATGTGTACACGTGTGTGGGTGGAGGCTGGCTGAGGCGGAGGGGGTGCACATACCTCAGTGGCAATGCTCTGGCTGGAGCCATTGTCCAGCAGGAAGCGAACCACGTCCAGGTGGTTCTCCTGAGCAGCCATGTAGAGTGGTGTAAAGCCATTCTGTCGATTCACAGAGTTACACTTACTTGATTAGTACTGACTTCCATCTCTCCTTCCATGCACAGATATACACACACACACAAACAAATGACTGAACGCATCCCACCCAAATACACACACACACACACACACACACACACACACACACACACACACACACACACACACACACACACACACACACACATCTACACACTTAGAAACACACAGTCATTATGCTGACTTATGAACAGACTCAGTTAAATAACATCTCATTTAGCTTCACAGCTTTGGGCACTGTGACACAACGCTGTCCTATCAAGCACTGCATATCCTAATACTCTGCTTTCTTTCCATGCGAGTGTGTATGTGAGTATTTATGATGTGAATGTGTTGTCACAGAGTAACAACCTCCCCATGACCCTAGCTGACCCTTCACCATGACCCTAGCTGACCCTTCACCATGACCCTAGCTGACCCTTCACCACAGGAGTGGTGCTGTTTTTGCTGCTCCATTTTAAGAGCAGTGGTGAGCTACACTTAGAAAACATTCATTTTCTTCTCTGCTCAGATAATCATGTCACCTCTCACTGAGACAGAACAGTGTGCAGTGTGTGTGTGAGACAGAACAGTGTGCAGTGTGTGTGTGTGAAACAGAACAGTGTGCAGTGTGTGTGTGTGAGACAGAACAGTGTGCAGTGTGTGTGTGAGACAGAACAGTGTGCAGTGTGTGTGTGTGAGACAGAACAGTGTGCAGTGTGTGTGTGAGACAGAAGAGTGTGCAGTGTGTGTGTGTGAGACAGAAGAGTGTGCAGTGTGTGTGTGTGAAACAGAACAGTGTGCAGTGTGTGTGTGTGTGAAACAGAACAGTGTGCAGTGTGTGTGTGTGAGACAGAAGAGTGTGCAGTGTGTGTGTGAGACAGAAGTGTACAGTGTGTGTGTGAGACAGAAGTGTGCAGTGTGTGTGAGCTGCTGTTTCAGAACTCTTCGCTCAGTGTATCGGTGATTGCACACACCCTCCACCACACTCCACTCACATTCACACGCACACACACACGCACACACACGCACACACACACACACACACACACACACACACACACTCACATACACACACAAACACACTCCATACAATACTCCAGCTCAGAGAGGACAGGAAAAGAGCTTTTACTGCAAAAGCTCATGTTTCCACAAGCTTATCTGTTCGCTGGGGGACACATTTGAATGTAACACTCCCTGAGTGGAACACGGCTGACTGCTCACCCACAGGATCACTTAAGACCAGCTGTGGGGAAGTCCCCTGCAACTAGTCCACTGAGTCCACTAGGTCTCATTAACTGTGCTGGCCTCGTACAAGTGCAGCTAGTGACAGGATGCCAAACCCAGCATGGAAAGGCCAATTGCAGGGTAACAGGCAAGCAACATTCAGCCTAGCATGTGTGTGTGTGTATATGTGTGTGTGTGTTTATGTTTGAGTGTATGTTTGACAGATGAGAGTGAGAGAGAGCACTAAGGACTTTTACTGAAAACTATACAATAGGCTACTTTATTTATTACTATACATGGGGTACACACAGGCAAGCGTGTGTGTGTGTGTGTGTGTGTGTGTGTGTACTGGGTCAAATTAAAGACAGGAGATGTTTGTTCAAATATGTCTTCAAGACACAACGTCCACCAGTTCTGTTTCTAATTAGCACCTTCAAGGTGCTGTCCTCACCTGAGACTGTGCGTTGACATTGGCGCCATTGGTCACCAGCTCTTTGACCACTTCCGTCTGGCCAGCGAGTGAAGCTATGTGCAGAGCGGTGTTTCCTTTCTGCAGGTACAATAAAACAGGAGGCATCATCACCAGCCATGTTCTGCTAATCTGCTCTGCACCTGCTAGCAACCAGTGTGGGCATTGCTTGCTAGTACTATTCACACTGCTGCTTGGGTTTACGTTGCAGGAATAATAGTCATCAACAGCCTATGTTCTGGGTGTTGGATTGCTTTCTATATATCAAGACTTTGTTTTCTTTTTTCATTACCAATGACTGGCATATTAAATTATACTCAGATGAACCTGGGCCCTTTATGTACATTAGTTGGTGCTGAAAACATAATTTACGAAAATAAGACAATAAAAAAAGTAATTTTTCATCACAATGGCTAAAGTATTCCCATTGTGATTCAATCTATTCTCTTCTTCAAGGTTTGTTGTTCTGGGTTGCTGGAGGACCAAGGCCTCCAGTTTAAATCAGATTGGTTTAAAAACTGGAAATTGCTGGTGATCAGCAACCTGAGATCAGTTGCTGGTTATTGATGGATTTTTCCACTGAGAGCAAAAGCAGAAGTTCATTTTCACTCCTTTTCATTAAGAAAGCTTTGTGCCAGTTCTGACAACGAGCAATACGACACCCTAAATACAATTGTCTACAGACCACATGTCACACTCGTACTGTTCAGCATACATACTGCTGTGAAGGTTGTTTGCTTATTTCTTGCTCTGCAGACACAGTGATAGCTCACTGGTTAAGGCACTTGCCAAATGCCTTATATAAATGCATCTAATAAGATGGCTGCTGGTTCAAGCCCTTCCTCTGGCAAGTTGCCAATGTATGGCCTACAAGCAAGACCCTTCACCCTCAAGTGCTCAAGATGTGTGCAGTCACGATTGTAAGTTGCTTTGGATAAAAGTGTCAGCCAATTGCCATAATATTTGTCATGAGTTTATCCAGGCATTGGTGCTGGTATATGATTCACCCAAATGTATGAATCATTTACTGTAGCTAGAGTGACTTTCTTAAAAAGTCTCGTCAATTACACGGAGCATTTCTATCCCTTGGGCATGTACATAAAGGGTTGCCAATATGTTTTCTGCTATTGAATGGAGTTCACTGAGGATGGGACACAGTGTTATTTTCCTTAGCATCAACAAACTATTTAAGTAATTTATGTGAGAATGTTTAAGGTGCCTAGAAATTGTTTAATACATACTTAGTAGGGATTAAAATGTGACAAATGGCGAACTTTCCTTTTAAAACCCCTAACAGGCTGTAGGTGGTACCCAGTCCCAGCTGAACTCACCTTTGTAGCTGCATCTATAGTGGCTCCCAGCTTTATGAGCTGTGCAACCACTTCCACGTGACCTTCTTTAGAGGCGAGGTGAAGAGCATTCAAGCCATTCTGCACACACACGCACACACACACACGGGGGTAAAGAGAGAAACTGATATGTGAGCCTGCACTGTGTGCTGATGAGAAGGTGTTTTAAGTCCTGTATGACTTTAATTTGTATGACTCTGTATTTCACATCACAACATTAAAACCAGCAGTTTTTAGATATCACATTATTTTTTCAATAATGTGACCATCAACTGTATCACATCCAGTGTTGAAAAACTGAGGGGCTGTCCTATTACATGGGAGACACATAGTATATTTTCCCACTTTTACCACCCACAAGCTTGCTTTGATGTGAAAACCTAATCAAGTACTTTCATAAGACAGAACTCCAGTTCTCAGAATCACTACATTTTAAACCAGACTGTCAATTTTAGTGTACAGTTTTAGTGTACACTTCACAACAAAAAAGTAAACATTTTTTTATATCACCACTATATTGCTGAGTACTTATATTATTGTTATTAATAAGGCACACAGTTTTGTGCTTAAAAGAAGAGTTTTAAAAAAATGTTCCCATTAACCCAATTGCAATTTTCTTTAGTATTTTATGTTTTCTTCTTACATTTTGCACTGGGGCACTATAGAACCGTCTATTAAACACACCCATAGTTTCATGAATTACATTTTCATCAAACCATTAATTTAAAGAAATACACCATGCTGTACTCATGCCACCCCTAGTGCATCCATGACCAAGTCCAAGAAGTTCTGTGGCAATCATTATACAAAACGCTATCTTCAATCATTATACAAAATGTTATCTTCAATTGTTATATAATATGTTATCTTCAATCGTTATAAAAAATGTTATCTTCATCGTGATATAAAATGTTATCTTCAATCATTATACAAAATGTAATCTTCAAATGTTATACAAAGCGTTATCTTCTTCTTGTTCTCATTATTAATATTAACATTCTGGATTACAAAAGAATGTTTATGGTTTGTGTCAATACTGACAAGTTCCATTTCAAATGACAAGCTGTTTTTTCCCCTCAGACTACTAACTTTCTCAAATTCCAAAACTTAAATAGTCTTATAGTGTGCAGATAAAAATAAAATAATTCTAAAGCTATTCATTTGGAGGTTAGTGAACAAGCTGGAGAGCCTGTTTGGGGTTTTAAGATAGTTGGAGTGACCATAAAAACAAGAATCCATAATCAAATGGATGCGTAGCATAAAAAAAAGTTAGGCTAACTTTGGTTTCGCATACTGGTAAAGTTTGGCATACAGGTAAAGCTCGTAGGCACAGTATAACTGACCTGGTTGCAAATGTTGATGTCCACCCCAGACTTCAGGTAATCGAGGGCTTTCTCCAAGTTCCCAGCCCGGGCCGCTCGCAGATAACTGGCATTTGTGTCAGTCTGCCAGACAGAAAGAGCAGAGAAGATTAGTGGGCTGTTTTCCCACTGGGCAGCTTCTATTCCATTGACCTCTACTGAGGTACTTCATGACATCTGTATAGAGTAACAGATGGAGAGTATGTGTGTTTGTGCATGTAGGAGGGGGTCTGCATCCATTCTTTAAATGAGACATCCTTGCAATGTCATACCTTTTTAATCGTTTTCTCACTATGACTCTTCAAGATATCCCTAACCATCATAATCCAAATCTGTAGCCTCAACATAAACAATTTAGCAATGCAAAGAGCAGAATAGGTAAATTTTGCTGTCTCATTTGTCGCCTAGCTGTTCTTGACAATGCAACTCTTTGGCGGGAGGAGAAAGCAGGTGAAGAAGAAGTCCTGCAAGGTAAATCGAGTGTTTACTCGTTTAAAACAAGTGTTTACCCATTTAAAACAAGTGTTTACCCAGTATGGCTTGTGAGCTAAAACACTTGTGAGCTTACTCTGGAGGGTTATCGTATTGCAGTTTATTTCTTACATATCCCTTCTGGCATTTTCTCACACTTGATTTTATCCATTTAACCTCTTAAAGGGCATGATAACTATGTGATGCCTTGAAATAGGTGTGCTAGAGTAGGGAAACAAAATAACGTAGTTGCTTTGGCCTCTGGGTCTTGGTGTTCTGCGTGCCTGACTCAAAGGCATAAAAAATGTCATTACAAGCAATTTCAGCTTTTAAGCACATGAGAACTGAAGCACGTTATACTGCCTGACTAAGGTTGTGCGATATCACAAAATTATCATATCCTAACACTGGTAATTCTTCCAAGGTACTTCCTGTCCAGGTACTTCCTGGTAAGGTACTTCCTGTCCAGATAACGATACATATCACGATATAGCACAAATAGTTTACATAAAATGACCATGTCGTGATACCACGTAGCTCTATGTTGAGGTAGATTTGAAACACTGGAATTTAAATTGTTCAAAGCGTTTAAGTTTTTGTTTAATTATATCTATCTATCTATCTATTTTGGTATATCGTCGTTTATCTATTTCATGGTTGCTTGCTCCGTTCTCCTCATATTATTGTCTCGTTTATTAAAACAGCAGAAGCGTTCGTGATTCGACAAACTGTCATTCAGCATAACATACATGTTTATGTTGCCTTGACGCTCAGCATTATCAAAATTATGAAAAATATTGCTGAAATTTGTGCTTTGCAACAATTAGCGATAGAACAGAACACTACACATTAGGTGTTTTTCTATCGTCACACGATATATAATCGTTTTACAACCCTATGCCAGACCGTTAGGCTTATGAATCTTCTCGTTCTGCTACCTACTCTATGCTATGCGGGTGAGTAGTCAGAAACATGTAAACCAGCTGCTCCATTCAGACAGCAACTGTTTGAAGTCACTGGAAAAGAAAAGGGAAGGATTGGACAGGTAATCCCAAGATCAGATATGCTTTCATTGTTTCTCTCGACAGCTTTACGTGTTCGGGTATGATCCCCTCCTTCTAAAACGCAGGACGGCGGCGTTAGCCGCAAACTGATATAAATATCACTCAGTGGATCATGTTATCAATATGCTTATAAAACTAATGACACATTCATTAAAAACATATGAAAATGAGTTATGTATCCTAGTTAAATCGCAACATATGCTCACTGTGATTCTAGAATGGTTGCAATACGGTATGCATGACAAACGGAACTACAGAGCTTCACATAAACAGTCTGATCGGGGAAATGGTGCAGCATGAATGCTGTTACATGTTAAGTGTTCAAACCTCGGTGCCCATTCGGTATTTGGAATGTTCTTTTCATCAGTGCGTGAAAAGCATGGACAGGCATCGGGATCGTTTCAAATTTCAGCTGTGGCTGAGGAAAGGTGTGGTACGGTTATGGTCATGTGAGAGGAGGAGAGCGAGAGGAGGGAGGGGGGGTCTGCTATTGGTGCAGTGCTGTATCATAGTAAAGGTTTTGACACACCCAGACACACATGAACACGTTGCGACACACCAGCTGTGCCTGCACTAGCTTATATGTGAAAACCACATCCCCATTTTAACACAAGCATTAGTAATAAATATTTACTACATATTACTACATTATACGTAACACATAACGTCCAAAAAGAAAGGTCCACAGCCATGTTTTCCATTTGTGCCAAAACTAACAGGACGCTTGGCTAAATGGCCACTTTTAAGTCACTTCTAAGTGACCATACAAAGGTTCACGCATCAAAGGTTTCCACTGCCTACTTTTTAACCTGTCTCCCAAACAAGCATTTACTAATCAGTATAACACACACAAACACACATACATATATAACTGTTGCATATAAACTTTGCATGAACATCAACATTCCTCCCAGTGTTATAAAAACATCACTCTCACTATCTTCAGTGGAGGTTAATCCTCTGTGTGTGGGTGTTCTACTTTGAACTCTCTCTCTCTCTCTCTCTCTCTCTCTCTCTCTCTCTCTCTCTCTCTCTCTCTCCCTCCTTCTGTCTTTTCCTTTCTCTGTGACTAGACATCAATCCGAGTCTTCTGGAAGGGACCAGACTCATAAATGCAGGAACTTTTCTCTTTCTCTCCAGGGGTTTCTACTTTTCGCTGTCCTCAGCCTAATCTCCTCAAACATCTCATTGGTAATTGACTGACTGATTGATTGATTGATTGATCAATTGATTGCACTCCCAAGATCATGAGCCCTTGAGAATTTAGTCAATGATCAATTCAAAATAATTAATAATTTTTCAGCTTTAATTCTGTCTTGTAGAAATCCTTTGCACAAGCGTAACTGGCCAGCATACACAAGCACTGAGATTGTGAACATATGAACAGCAAAAAAAGTTCAAGTTTATTTATTTTTATAGCGCTTTTAACAACAGACGTTGTCTCAAAGCAGCTTTACAAATGTCCGAGT
>JAOXYF010000012.1:1069250-1081027 GCA_028565775.1 Sternarchorhynchus goeldii
ACAACAGTGTGATGGGGGTAGATGAGGAGGTGAGTGATACACCAGTGTGATTGATGGGGGGTAGATGAGGAGGTGAGTGATACACCAGTGTGATTGATGGGGGGTAGATGAGGAGGTGATACACCAGTGTGATTGATGGGGGATAGATGAGGAGGTGAGCGATACACCAGTGTGATGGGGGTAGATGAGGAGGTGAGCGATACACCAGTGTGATGGGAGTAGATGAGGAGGCGAGTGATACACCAGTATGATTAATGGGGGGTAGATGAGGAGGTGAGCGATACACCAGTGTGATGGGAGTAGATGAGGAGGCGAGTGATACACCAGTGTGATTGATGGGGGGTAGATGAGGAGGTGACTGATACACCAGTGTGATTGATGGGGGTAGATGAGGAGGTGAGCATGGCTGAGGGAGGAAGCACACCCAGCTGCTGTCGAAACACGCCTCTGCTGGCTTCCTTTTGTGGCCGGTAAAGTAGCCTATGGCCATGGTTATGAAACTGATTTCGTTATCGCCTCCTCAAACGATTCCTACGCCAAGATGCAGCCATGCTTACGGTGCACTACTCCTCTGACCCCGACAGACGATTACACAAACAAACAATCGATTACACAAACAATCAATTAGTGCATGTCCCAGTGACTAAGCCCATGGCCATCTTGAAAATGTTTTCAGTGCTGAAGAGAAGCAATTGCAAGTTCATTAAAGACACTATTCAAATGTAAATAACAGAAATAAATAACAGTTGTTCTTTAAAACAATGAGTGAAACATGGTCAAATGAGAGTAATGAGTGGTTCTAATTCCCCTTCTGTCTTCATGGAAAAACAGCGTTAGGGTAATAGAGAAATAATAAAGCTTCAGAACAACACTGGAATAAAAGAGGTCGCAGGCTGCTTAGAATAAGATTAATGATTTCCATTTAGGAATGAAGCTGACGGGCCAGTCCTTGAGAAGAGGGAGAGAAGGAAAGAGACGGAGATCAGGATGGAGAGGAAGAGAGAAGGAGAAAGGGATAATGAGAGACAGGGAGAGAGAAAGGGCTAATGAGAGAGAGGGGGAGACAAGGATAGAGACAGAGCTGGGTCTTGATAGGTGACAGGATTTATGGTGTTGCTTGGTTTGCTTGCCCTAGGGACTGGGGGTGTTGCTGGTGTATGTATGTATGTGTGTGTGTGTGTGTGTGTGTGTTCAGAGTGTGAACCCCCACCCCCGTCAACATTCACCAGTACCACCAAGGGGAACAATGCCACACCAGACCCATGCATAGTAAGCATGAAAAACATGAAATCATGAGGGGTGGAGATAGAGGGAGGGTGGAGCAGAAAGAGGGAGAAATGAAAGAGAGAAGGGAGGGGGGGCAGGAGACGCAGAGAAAGCAAAAATTAATTAACACTAAGGGTTCAGTGTTTTCCACTCGTTTTACTACTAACAATCCACTCACCCCATCCTCCATTCCTCTCTCTCTCAATTAACTGGAGCAATCACATATATACTGCCATCACATTGATCTTTACATTCAAAGCACTATATCTAGGGTTAAGAGTAAACAAAAGTCTGTTTCACGTGCACTTAAGCAAAATTGACTTGTCCAGGAAATTAGGAGAACTCCTATCCTGCTAGAAACACAATAGATAAAGGAATCTCTCTGTACGCTTTAGATGTTTGGGTAGTAGAAAAACTTAAGTGACACAGTAAGATGCAAACTAGATTTTTAATACAAAAACTTAGTGTTTTCAGGCAACTTTAAGAATAAGGCTTTGTAGAGCACTTTACGCAACATTATTCATCAGTTAGCACAATGACTGCAGTATTCTACTAGATTTTTAATAAACCTGGCATTAAGACTAAAGATTTAAGTTTATTTATAGTACAGTTGTAGCTTTGAAGTAGCTTTGAATAGAACAATTCTTTACACTTTAGTGTCATTTTTAATGTGTCATGGTGAAAACTTTTAGTTCTTAATTAGTTCTTATCTGCTTTCTCATGCCTCATGTCTCTCTCTTCTGTGTGGACCATGTGCTCACATCCCTTTGAACCTTGGCTTTCTTCTAAATCCATTCCTTTCAAACTCCTCTTTCACCTGCCCAAATCAACTTTAAGCTGCATTTTGCACATAAAACAACTACACATGGATTTTTTTCAAATTAATTACAAATTATATTACTATTTATCATGAACTTCACTGATTGAGTTATGATTATTTTAGAAGGCTAATGAGTTCTACTTTTCTGTACGGCTACATGAGAAATGTTTTCAGAACTGGAACAGTGCCAACATCTCAAAGCAGGACACTTCTACAAGCCAGAGCAATAAACCTCTACATCAAAACGTCAAATGTACCGCAAATGCAAAACCAGATTTACGACCATGTTCGAGATGGAACCTACAGGAGAGGAATAGATTATGAAAGAAACCAACGATTACGTTTCTCCTGCCGTCGAAGAACGATGTCTATGAAAACAAGTTTTTCACCGCTAATGGCCTGAGAAATTAGCAATAGCAATAACAGAAAGAACACTGAAAGTCAGCTCAAATTTGTGTCAACGCGCATGCAAACACACACACACACACACACATATTCCAGCAGACAGCTTCGAGCGTGTTTGTTTTTTGTTTGGCCAAGAAAACGAAAACGCAAGGCTGCCAAGAGCCAGGAATAGCAGACTGGAGTATGGATTTCTTTCCCTCGTGTACGACACAAGCGCACGCCTTGACATCAAAAACTGGATGCCGACGGTCGTGCAGAGCCAGCAGCTGCTCGAAAGCCCAGCTCGTCAGCGTCGAGGTGCTCGCTCTCCGCGCTGCGCTCGTGAACACAACATCTGTGTTTTCACATCTTTTCACCTTCTTCAACCACAGACATCGAACTTCAGTTAAACAACTGGGCTTCAAATAAGGACTTGTGCCAAGGTGCATTCTTGGCACGTGCTACTTGACGATACACATCATCGAATTCTCTTGTGGTTAAAAAGGCCTATAAATACGTCCATAAGCTAATCATAGCAATGCTGACATCTAACAGTTATCTCTGTATTTATGGACAGGATTATTTGATGCTAGGTGTCCTTCGAGCAAATTAACAGGGCTTTTCCATCAGTGCTATAGATCATCTACAGCGTTCCACACATTAGCGCAATCGAAACCGGAGCATTAGCGCTCCTCAGCCTATACTCGGCTAATACAAAACACAGCGTTCTATTACACCCACAGTGAGTGTGTCCAGAGCGGAGGGTAGGCGCCCTGTTTTAGTTTTATTCTTCTGTTTTTGTAGATTGAGACGTTTGACCTTGGACACTGAGCTGTGAGTGGCCCAACACCTGTTCACAGAAACCTGATGCAGCATTTCACTTTAGTATCTTGAGTCAAGATGTGGTAGAGTGCTCACACACGCACACACACACATGTCACAGAGCTCCATTCAAATGAGTTTAAAATCAGCAAAAATAATAATAATAGTAATTCTCTTCAGCAAAGCCACCTCAATGCATCCGCCTCATCTCCTCCAGCCCAGCTAAACACGCTACTGCGCCACAGCAACACGCCCATGCCAGTCATCTGGGTCCTGGGTGTCCAGAGTCTGGAGATCAGGGTGTAATGTTGCCAGCCCTGTATACAGAACATGGCCTCAGACAGCCCAGTCCCGAAGTCTGTCGGTGCAGACCAGTAGGTGTTCTCTCAGCCTGGGCTTGGTGCATGAATAAATAACTCCCTCCTCCTATCACAGAAGCCAAACGCTGAAGGAAGAGATAGTCTGCGGAACACACAGGGCTTAAAGACAACAAAACAACAAAGATGTCTCCCTAAATTGTTGCCAGCGCACTAAGGTATCAACAAAAGGACTCCCAAAACGAAACACACACATGTACACACATGCGCGCATGATGGGAGATGAAGGGTGGAGGTGGTGGAGCCAAATGCTTGTATTATTCCCACCCAGACACACTGCTGGTGTTGGGGTTTGGTGAGGACACTTTGTCCTGTGAGGAGAATCAGTAGACAGGTAGGGGTTGTGGAGAAGGACAGACAGAAGAGCACAAGGGGAGGTTATACTGGGGGGAGAGAGGCTTTCACAAAGCCCCGGGAAGCACTCCCCTGAGACCAGAGTGCTCAAAGCTCCACAGACTGATTACACACACCACGCAGCAGCAGGAGATTCTATCTCAGTGAACATGCAAGTGTGCGCATGCAAACACACACACCCATACGCATGCATACACACACACACACCCCGCACGCAGACACACACACTCCTGCTGGACTATAGCTACAATAATACCAGCAATCAAGATGAATAAATATGAATAAATGTGATCAAAAGCAACAAATAGGTGATTTAACCTCACATGCAATAACCTGTGAAGAACATTCTGCTCACAACTAAAGTGAACCAAACACCATCCATGTTTTTTTCACAGCCAAGCTGAATCGGTTAACACAATACCTAATAACCCAAATTCTAGAAAATTCCGCAAAAGCCCCAAAAGCGCACAGGAGCCCCTGTACTGCATATATCCAGCGTGTTCTTTCTTTGAAACGCACACACTACTCCTATAAATAAGTCTGTCCTGCCTGAGGAGGCTGCAGCCTCTCTCTCTCTCTCTCTCTCTCTCTCTTTCTGCAGTGCCACTGGCAGCCTGGAGAACAGGTGACACTTCCCCCGCTCTCGCCCCTCTCCAGAACAACACGGACAAAAGGCGGCGTGCGCCCAGACCGTGGCTTTGACCTGGCCGCCGCGCGCGAGCCGTCGTCCGGCACGACAACCGCAAGCACAAAGGAATGCTCCTGAATCGCCGCGCTCACCCCACCCAGCAGCACCACCCAGCAGCACCACCCAGCCGCCCCAGCACCAGCACCTTTTTCTTCTCTTCCCGGGGCTTCTTCCTTGTTTTCTTCTTCTTCTCCTTCTCTTCCTCGGCAGCGGTGAGCTCCAGGTCCGCTTTCTTCTTCAGCTGGGACGCTGCGTGTGCCATGGCTCGGGGAGGGAAGGTATCCTTTCAGAATAAAAAAAAGTGCGGCAGCAAGACTTGCGGCTTCCAAAAAAAAATCAAAGAAGCGCCAAAATTGCAGAATGGAGGAGATCCCTCTGGAGGCACGCGTGACAGAGGGCTGAAGGTCCCCCTCTCTGTCTGTCTCTCTCTCTCTCTCTCTCTCTCTCTCTCTCTCACGCACAGGGACGAAAACGCTCGTCTTCTTCTCCGCTGAACGCTGGGGAGATGGTGCTGAGGGTTGAGGGATGCGTGTGTGTGACAGGAGGGAGAGAGAGAGAGAGAGAGCGCTGTTTACAGAGACACGGAGCTTCTCTTGGTGGGTCGTTTCCTGCTCTGTCTGGTCCTGCCTGATCCCATCCCCACGGTGGGCAACAGAGAGGGAGAGTGAAGGATGAAATGAAGCTGAGAGAGAGAGAGAGAGAGAGAGAGAGAGAGAGAGGGAGAGAAGGAGGGAGGGAGAGAGGCAGCTGGGACAGTGGGAGGCAGTATAACGCTTGTATCCATCGCCACCAGCTGGAAGTGCCTAAGTATGGGGGACTGGGAGGGGGGTGGACTGGGAGGGGGGGGACCCCTGTGCAGATTAACATACACACACACGAGCACAGGCTGAACAATGGATGACGGCATAGAGCAACAGCATCATAACCACAAGACCTCACAGGCTGGTGGCGCAGAGCGCACTGCTTTATGGGAAAACGATGCACCGGAGTGTGTGTGTGTGTGTGTGTGTGTGAGTGCATGTGTGTTTGCTGCTCTCTGCGCAGGCACGGCACTCTCCCTGCACCCGTCACACACACAAAGGTGGACGTAAGCTTCGTTCTGGTTCGTTCTAGGTGAAACAGCCCTACATCCCCCCCTTCCCCCCCCCACACACAGTATAGTATTGATCGTGTATGCAGCAGCCATTGTGTAAGAGTACATGCTACGCATCACAGCTCATTCCACACTCACATGTTCGCACCTGAGCCTATGATGGAAAACTGCAGTTACTGAATATTAATGAGCTGATGGGGGGGGGGCGAGCCAGAGCAAACGCATTCTGTGTTCTCATTGGCTAAAGAGGGGGAGGGGGCTTGGCTGCCATTGGCTCCTTGGAAGGGGACCATGCCATGCAAACCATAAACACATGGTGGGGGTGAAAAGAGAAGCAAAAGAAAAGGGGCGTTGAGCCAGTCCGGTTTTCACGCCGGTCCCAGGGGCGGCCTGCTGGGGCCGCGGCGCCTCTGCGGTTCTCTGGGTGTGTGCCATGTTCTTCACATCTCTTGTTATGCAGAGGTGACATGAACAGATGGGTTACTTGTGCCCCCCCCCCACCACCACCAGCATCACAGCAAATGCTGCATACTGCCTCATCCTGCACACGATATTTCATATGGAACTGAAAAAGGGCAAAGAGAACAAGTACACAAACAAATAAATAAAGAGAAAAGTGCATCAGGTATAGAATAAAATATTAGAGTCAAAGAGTCAAGTCTCAAAATACTGACTCTTGAAAATAGAGAAAAAGAAAGAATAAAATTCATCCCATTGGATCATTGTGATCCAGTGCATGCAGAAAGGAGAATGCTAAAGCCTGAGCTCTTTAGAGGTGAGGGTAAGCAGGGTCACAGTGTGTTTCCTACATCAATACTCTGCCTACATTCACCAGTGTGCCTAATAATGAATGAGGGATCCCAGTTGGTATTATGCAAATGAGCTCACACTAATTGGTCCCCACTTGCTTTAGTCACTGATAGGCCTATTAAGTACCATGGGCAAGTATTCACGGCAGTGGCCAGGGTGCTGTGTAGCACTAGAGCAGATGCAGATGCCCTGACTATGTAGTTCTCCTGTCTCCAGAAACACTTCGTCCCCTACAGTAAGAGCATTTTTAGAGTAGACCTTTCCTCACCTAACATGTTTTATGTGAATAGACGGGCCTTTAGGAAAGCGGAATAAATATCAAAATCGATTTCTGCCCTATAAGACTTAAAAAAAAGAAAACAAAGAAGAAAAAATCTGTCCTGCAATGGGATGATCCTGTGAGAAGCCACAGAGCTAAAAGGAAAGGCGAGGACAGTCTAGTGGGCTCAGCTCAGGTTGCGGAAAACGGAACCTGGAGTGCAAACGGTGTCCCGCCCTTGCAGCGGAAGCACTGCACAGGAGAACACGGGAGAACACAGGAGAACACTGAAGAACACAGGAGAACACGGAAGAACACGGGAGAACACTGAAGAACACAGGAGAACACTGAAGAACACTGAAGAACACGGGAGAACACTGAAAAACACTGGAGAACACGGGAGAACACTGAAGAACACTGGAGAACACTGAAGAACACTGAAGAACACTGGAGAACACGGGAGAACACTGAAGAACACTGGAGAACACTGGAGAACACGGGAGAACACGGGAGAACACTGAGAACACGGGAGAACACTGAAGAACACTGGAGAACACGGGAGAACACGGGAGAACACTGAAGAACACGGGAGAACATGGGAGAACACGGGAGAACACTGAAGAACACGGGAGAACACTGAAGAACACTGGAGAACACGGGAGAACACGGGAGAACACTGAAGAACACGGGAGAACACGGGAGAACACAATTAAGAAATAATAAATAAGAAATAGAATAAGAAATAAGAAGAAGGAGAAAAAGAAGAATCTCTTGCACCTGATTTCCACATAAATATGTATATTCCAGCTATATAAATATGTATATTCAAGATATATAAATATGTATATTCAAGATATATAAATATGTATATTCAAGATATATGAATTTCAGACACACACACATGTATTTATATTTTTTCCTCAGAGAAAAGGGACATTTCAGACAGAAGTCTGAAATTTCAACAGCTAAACAGGAAGTGCATCTGAAGACAGCTGTTGCTTTTTTGACTATCTCTTCATCCTTTACTATAGTGTGCTACAGCAAGTCCCTGAAAAGTTATTCATATATGAGAATGAGAGTATTTGCGTGAGAATGTGTGTATGGGTGTGTGAATACTGGAACAGCTTCAATCATTCTAGGCGTGAGGTGCCTATAAATAGGGGGTTCACAATATAACATCATCAAACATCACAATCAAGCATCTTTCACACCACACGGACTCAACTCTAACATGGCTGTACCTCCTGCTTACCGTTATATAAAACATATGCCCTTATATAACTCAGACGCCTTTATATAACTCATATGCCTTAATTCCATTTTTCTGCCCCCACCTGGCTAATCGCAGAAGTGACTCGGCAGTCTTCTCCACTCAGAACCAAATCTGCTGAGATTCAGTTGGAACAGGATTTCAAAAAGTAGGTCGGAATGAAAGAGGGCTCTCAGAACAGCAAGTGTCCCTCCAACAGCACTAAGGCAGAAGGTGATAATAACTGAGCCATTGGCACAGTTTTAGCGCCAGCAATGGAGAAAGAAATGGAAATGCCTTGTGCATATTTAAAAGGCTGATGAATATTCAGTCTGAATTTCTTTTTGTTGTTGTTACCATTCTGGTCAATGGGGAATGCATGACATCATCTTGATAACCTTATAAGCCCCACAATATCTGAAGCAATATTTTCCATGACTCTTTGTTAACCAGACGAAAATGTATCTTATCGTATGGTGATTAAAATAAGCACTTATACATAATCCCTAGTGTATTGTAAAATAATATTCTGGTTTAGTTTTTTCCGGAAGGGAAAAAACAGAGCTGTAGCTCTGTATGGAAACACACGCAAATATGTGTTCTCTGGGGCCCTCTGCTGGACAAAAGAAGAAGTTTATCCTGAATCAATCCAAATATGCGCAGCTAACCACCACATTATAATGACACAAAGCAGAGTCTGCTAGATATTTCACCATTGTCATAAATGGCATTTTCACATTTGTAACATTGTTTTGCTTAGTGAGTGATGCTTTGATATCATTTACCAAACATAAACCAGCATAACCTACATTACGTTTCATGTGTTTGATGCTATCTTTGATGTGACAGCATTATTCTGTACTTCTGTATTTTACTTGTGTTTACATTGTTTTGGTCCAAACAAGAAGAGCCAAAAAATGTTCAATTCATTTCAGTTAAACTACAATACAAATGCAATTGCTTTGGAAAGGTCTTAAAATTAAAATCTAAAAAGATTTGTTTTTTGAAAATGATACTGAACCAAAGTTGTGTGAATTAAGGCAGCTGCTTTAGCTTCATCTCTTTCCCAACCGTTATCACTATCAGATTTGTTTGTCTGAACCACGATAACAGAACAAAAGCTGCTTTGTTGTAAAATTACATATCAGTAGAAATGGGATCTAAGTGCATCATGACTCCTGGACCACCAGGTGGCAGCAGTGTGCTGATAGAGAGGCACCGAAAAGCTGCTTTTTCCAAACAAAAGACCATCAGAAAACAGTGGACATCAGCTACACTCTCTTAAAAAACAAAAGATTGTGCTGTCTGAGTACAGACCATGCCCTCGCCCACCATGAAGCTCCCCGTCTGCATGGGGAAGGTGGGAGCTCTAAAGTTCCCAGATGTGCTAAGTCTTGCCGGGTCTCCTCTGGCAAGATGACGTGCTGATTGATGAGGCCATGGAGGACCAGGACATGCGTGATGAGGCTGGTGTGCTGGATCTGGACAGATCAAGACAGCGCAGCTCCAGACGCCCGCCAACGCAGCGAGTAGCTTATCTTGTCCGCAGAAGGCCCCGTGAGCACTCCTCCTGAAAATGGCATCACCAGTGGACAGAGCGTTGAGGGACCTTTAACCCCCATTCATCACACCGATGCAGCTCCATTAATAAAGCACAGATTCGTCACAACTTTTGTAAAGCGGTTCAACAAGCGGAACAAGTGCAAGTGAACATCTTTCTTTCATGTTTGTCTTGGTTGTCTTGTGTGTGAATAAAAAAACACTGTTTCAAAATGAAAGCAGGCGTTATATCCGTATCTGTAATGTTTTCACCACCACTGGTCTGTCCTTCTTAGAGTTTGGAGAATGCACTGATAAGACAGTCCACCCACAGCTCTGCTGGGAGTGCAAGCAGGCGCCTTTCCAGAGTCCCTCTATAGTCACGCTAACAACAGCCACTCACCCATCACAGGCACCCAGCCTCCAGGCTGCCTCACACTACAAAGAAACGACATCCCTCCACCTATGCACACGGCTTTGATCACGAAGGCTTGGGTTTACGCAGCTTTGTGAGAATTGTATGCAGGCTTTGTGGGCTTTTCTAAGCTTTTGTCATGTGGAGTTTATTACCGGTATCATTACCTATCAGTGTCCTGATCTTCAGACAGGTGTCTTATCGTAGGCTGAACAAGTGTGTACACCGTTCAAAGGGTTTTGACCTTGGAATTATTTGCCATTTGCTCCATGAAAGTCACCCGGGGTCTGGCCACCATGACATGAGCCACACTTCATGTGCACGTGTCAAATCTCGCCGATCCTTCGGTTCAGATATAACCACATGTAGCACATGAAAATGCAACATGGCTATGGGTCGCCCCGCATGAAAACCTTTCTTGAATTGAATATGGCCATGAATTACTTTCACTGTGCTCTAAATTAGAATTAGAATGGATTGTATTTTTCAAATACTGAAAAATGAACAAAGATGCCCTCCTGAAATCCTGCGTGATCAAAGAAGGGGATTTGTTGTGCTTACAGAACTGATATTGTGTGCAGAGTGTATTAATCATTAAAGAAAATCTCATCTGCTTGGGTTTCAATCGAGGGCACAAACTGACATCGGAAGCAGAGCTGCGGGACAGAACCGCGGGACAGAGCCGCGGGACAGGACTGTGGGACAGAGCCGCTCAGAATGAGCAAAAGAACTGTTTTAATGGGCCCAGCATACAGAGAGGCTGGCAAGGACCATCCGGCTGCCACTCCAGTTAATGGGTCTGTGAGTGTGTGCATGCATGCATGCGTGCATGTGTGTGTGTGTGTGTATGTGTGTGTGTAGGTGTGTATATGTGCACACGTGTGTGGGTGAGTGTGCATACATGTGTGTTTGTGTGTGTCAGGTCCTGATTGCTGTAGCAGAATGGCACTGTACTCAAATTAAGTGAAGACACTGCTCTCAGATTAAGTGAAGACACTGCTCTCAGATTAAGGTTCCCTTAAGAGTACATGTCCACTTAATCTGCTCAATTTAAACTGCTGTGTCAGGATCGGCTAACACTTTTAATAATAAACACTTGTTCAAGTTCTTGGAAGTAGTGCTTGGTATGAGGCCTTACACTACAGACTTAGTCAGAGTAGTTTCTGACAGGAGACACACCCTGAGTACCCTTCTATCACATCCAGGCCCACGTACACTCACACACACACACACACACACAGAGTACACCCAACATAATACAGAGCAGAATGCTGTTTTGCATGTAAAGGTCATGAATATTCTCTTATGTATATATCTTATGTATGTAACATTAAAGCACAGACTAGCACATACGTACCAGTGCTTAATCAGTCACATTTCACTGGCTTAGATGAAGTCTGCACTGCATTATGTCCTTCGAGGGCCGTGAGGCACATGGAGGTATGGAGGTATGGATGTATGGAGGTATGGAAGTATGGAGGAATGGACGTATGGATGTATGGAGGAATGGATGTATGGAGGTATGGATGTATGGAGGTATGGAGGAACGGATGTATGGATTTATGGATGTATGGAGGAATGGATGTATGGATGTATGGAGGAATGGAAGTATGGAGGAATGGATGTATGGATGTATGGAGGAATGGATGTATGGAGGTATGGATGTATGGAGGTATGGAGGAACGGATGTATGGATTTATG
>JAOXYF010000012.1:1081127-1092406 GCA_028565775.1 Sternarchorhynchus goeldii
GATGTATGGAGGAATGGATGTATGGATGTATGGAGGAATGGAGGTATGGAAGTATGGAGGAATGGATGTATGGAGGTATGGAGGAATGGATGTATGGAGGAATGGAGGTGTGGAGGCACCAGGACGCAGGAGCCTGCATTGACCCTCCAGATCACCTAATCTCTGCAGATTGCGTGGGCCCATCAAACAGTGGCATGGCCACGCACATCACAGCATTGTGGGTATTCGGGGGGGGGGGCTCGGAATCAGCCACTGCCGCCAGATTGCAACGTGTGTGGCATTACTCTCATAGAACGAGTGCAGAAAGGATGGATCTGACTGATTTGCCAGGTGAGTTTCTCGCGTGGCCGATCGTGATGGCGGAGGAGTGAAGGAGCACTTCAGCATTTTGAACATATAACAGCTTCCCTTGGTGTGGGCTTATCTCACATCATAGAGAGAGAGGGAGGGTGAGAGACAGAGAGAGAGAGAGAAAGCAAGAGAAAGTGAGAAACGGAGAGAGAGAGAGATGGGTAATACTGGGGAGGCCTCTCTCTGGTACAGACCTCTGAAGAGGTCTAGAAATTGAGAGGGGAAAGGAAATGCACACACACACACATACACACACACACATAATTGCTGTCAAACTCCACCCAACAAAATACTTGAATGGTAACAAAATGATCTTGTGAATGACAATGGCACAAGTATAGTTTTCGGATCCTTTTGAATGCTTAATTCCAGCATTGAGGAACTAGAAACACATTTTTACACACGCACACACACATATACACACACATGCACACACACATATACACACACATGTACACAAACACGTACACACACATATACACGCACACATACACAGACACGCACACATACCCAATGTTGCCGGTCTGCCTCCATGATAAAAATATTGCTATACATGGGTAGTGCATGGGCTGGCACAAAGCTGAAGCTCTCATGCTATTCATGCCCGTCACCCTCTAACCACGTGCCCATGCTTGTGCATGCATGCCAGGTCCTATAAAGTACGCTGACTGCGATGGAACTAAACGTCAGCAGGCAGGCGAGATGAATCACAGTGAAGTGATCGGCTAATGGGCTGATGCAGCTACGGCAGGTCTCTGTGGTAACGCTGTGGTAACTGCTTCATCATGCCTGCTGCCCAGCACTGCAGGCCTTCAATTGGTTGCAGGCAAGGGCCCACATCCACATCATCTGCTTCTCAATTAAAACGCTGAACCATGCAAAAGTGCTTGGCCCACCGCCTTTAAAAGCTAATGGGTCAAGCACTATGTCTACTTTAAGTGAACTGATCTCGTTAGTCTCCATTAGACACGCTCACTTTGCAAATTCAAAATGACAGACGGATACAAAAGTTGTCTATCACGGATGCACATCCTGGTTACTAAGGTGTTCCCATAGATCAGGACACCTGTAACGCACAAAAGAGTTGTGTGTGTGTGAGCAGGTGTGTGTGTGTGTGTGTGTGTGTGATTGTGCATGCATATGAGTAGACTAAGACCGTTGTTGACTAAGACCGTAAGTGCCATTGCAGCACGGCTGTCTCCATCGTTGAGCTTCCTCACACTGTGCTCAATCACATAATCAATCTCCTAACATCACGTGAGGTATGGTCTCCTAACATCACCTCAGGTGTGGTCTCCTAACATCACTAACATCAATCATTCCATATCATTCTACCGGTAGCCACCTTCTACTGGTATCTAACTAGTCTAGTTTGCCCTGTCAAATCAAACATGTTCTCACATGCCTGGACTACAATGCACTTTTTTGTTGACTGATGTTTCCCCAAATGGCAGTTGCTAAATTCAGTCAAGCAGCAAGTGTACCTCTTAACTAGTTAGCTTGCTAACACTGTATGTAATCATATCAGCAGAGTTAAGGTACTGATACGTACCGATGACCACAGTAAATGAGTATGCTAAGTAAGAAGATGCTACTTTTATTACAATGAAGTTAAAACATTTTAAGCCAAAACAGACAAGTAAGAAATACTGAAAATCTAGTATGTGGTCTGATAACCTAGCCTGTGTTCTGATAACCTAGCCTGTGTTCTGATAACCTAGCCTGTGGTCTGATAACCTAGCCTGTGGTTTGATAACCTAGCCTGTGGTTTGATAACCTAGCCTGTGGTCTGTTTACCCAGTTGTAGTTGTACTTTGCTCCATTAAGACAGAAACTGACGTATCAAAAACTAATTTTAATCACATGCTCATGATATCAACGGCGAACTACATATAGTAATATAAACTGAATAATACTCCCAGTTCTTGGCTCTCATGACAGACCAGGACTAACCTGTTTCCTGAATCTCAATTTACCATCTGACTCTTTTTTTGTGGAAACATCTAAAACCGCACGGTTGTACTGTTTTACATTTGTAAAAATCTAATTTATTAGGGTTTCTGAAGGCTTTTATCAGCCTACTGGAATCGATATTTAAATCTCTGATGTTGCAGAGGAGTAGTAAATAATACTAAAGAAAGACTGGGTTATGTACCTTTATACATAAGAAAAAACACGTCGATAATAAATCAGATTTTCAAATTAGTCGTTGGCTCAAAGCAGCTTTACAAGTGTACGAGTTCAAGCCCCCAGTGATCAAGCCAAGGGTGACAGTGGCAAGGAAAAACTCCCTAAGAGTGTGAAGAAGAAACCTTGGGAGGAACCAAGACTCAGGGGGGAGCCCATCCTCTTCTAAACAAAAAAACACAGGAATAATGCTAAATAAAGGCTGGGTTATGCACCACTGAATATAAAAAAACAACTGTAATACCTTGTATTTTCAAGAATATCATAACCTTAATTTATACTGAATATATTTTACAGCCCTGCTGCAAAGTTCAGTTTTTCCACTGCAATTGCAAGGTGTGTTAAAACTGAATTAAGATCCACACTCTCTCAGAAAGGGTTTATGAGCACCAGATTAGACAGCTTCACACTCCTTCTATTATCAAGCAGGGTTTACTTTCTGATCTGTCATAAACAGTAGTTGTTTGTTAACTAGTAAGGCTGAACGACTTGCCAAAAGCAATTGTCTCTTTTTCTGACCACTGTTGTGGTTGAGCCAACAAGTTGCACATCACTGCATTAAATCACTGTATCATATATGTAAGTCTCCCAATGTCAGCAACAAATTCTCCCACTTTAGCTTGGTATTGCTTAATGACTTAATGAATGTTAGATGCCAGTCGGCAGTGGAGTGTTTGAAACCCTGTTTACAACTTACTGGAGTGGACGAGGTCCGTGGGCAGGATGCCGGATCTGACCCAGTGTGTTTGTGTATGTTGTGTGTGTGTTTAGGACAGACAGACGCTCGTTTAAAGAGACATGACAAACAACCCAAGCTAAGAGCTGTTTCTGTAAGGGGAACCCAGCGTGAACCCAACATGCTGGTGATCTGTTTCTTTAAGGGGAACCCAGCGTGGACCCAACATGCTGGTGATCTGTTTCTTTAAGGGGAACCCAGCGTGAACCCAACATGCTGGTGATCTGTTTCTTTAAGGGGAACCCAGCGTGAACCCAACATGCTGGTGATCTGTTTCTTTAAGGGGAACCCAGCGTGGACCCAAAATGCTGGTAATCTCGGCATCATAGTCCTGACGGGAGACGTACATGGAGAACGAGATGGTGGCGTTTGTGAGCACACACTCACACTCACTGACTCAGGGTTGTCCCTTGGGGTAGAGAGCAGGTGCATGGCTGTGTGTCACAGGAAGGGAACCCCCGGGAAGGAGAAGGATGTTCCGGAAAACACACATGTACATGAGTGCACGTGCACACAGACACACACACACACACACACACACCACACATGTCCATGAGTGCACGTGCACACAGACATACACACACACACACACACCGCACATGGTAGATCTGGCTCAGCACTGACTGCCGCTCCTTCGCTGCCTCCACTGGCGAGGTCAGCTCCCATCCCCTGCTGGGACTCAGCCAAGAATCTCCTAGGCAACTGACATGAGCACAGCAGCTACAAATAGAACGCCAGAAACACAGACACACACACATTCTACAGACACTTTACTTACACATTCACTGATTTCTACCCTTAGGATCTTGTGTCATTTGCAATAAATCTTTAAATCAGAACAACACCTCAGAACACCTCCAGTTCAATAAATCTTTGAATCAGAACAACACCCTTTCATAGCTGAGCTGGGGTGTCCAGTAGTCTAGGTTACCAAACCTTCATTCAAGCCCAGATTTACACATCTGTGCAAAATGTTTAAGCCCATAAAAGAAAATCATAGCTCATCTTTAAGCTTCAGTCTTTGGCATAATTGAGGCATTATTAGCATTTAAGTTAATAATCATTATTATTGCTCATGTTCTTTCTCATGTCTTTTCATTGTGAACACAATGAACACAAGTCACATAGAAGTGAATAACATTTTACATAAAAAGCTGTTCAAACGCAGTCTCACAGGAAGCATGTTGCTGATGAGTTATGCTAAAATGTTATGCTAAATTATGACACTTCGCCTGCCATGGCAACGCAAGGAGTGACACATGGCTGCCCCGGGGGAAGAGTGAGGAGCCGATGTCGCTAACCCAGTCCGTGGGGGTCGGGAGGAGGAGGGGAAGGGAGCGAGCGAGCGAGATGGTCATCTCACATCAAACACCGCTTAAGCACTGCGCGCCATTGCCCCAACCCCCACAAAACTCCCAACACGCATCTCCTAGGCTCCACTTCCTTTAATTAGGCACATTTCCCTGTCCCACGGGGAGGTCGTCTCTTGTCCCTGCCCTGGAGCACTCACATCCCCAGCATGGGTGCTTTCTGAACAGGGTCCAAAAGCCCTGTTCTGTTTAACACTTCACCGCTCAGACTGGAGGAATCACGTATCAGCCAGCATGATGTCCTGCCTTGTGGGCAAATTTTCAGAAACCACTCTCATTTTATTCACTTGCTGTAATCTGAAACAGCAAGTGCCAACCGAGGAAGTTCCAGACAATACCTTTATTGATAGTGGGTGGATAAACTGGACCGGCCTTAGTCCGAATCCAAAAAGGCTACCGACCATTTATAGTGCTTGAATGCATTTCATGACCCTTATGGGAAATAAGCTATATTTTCAGATTTGGTCCTTAAGAGCATTAAGGACCATGGAAATAACACTTAGCCTTTAGGGCAACTGAATAACTTTTTCGATGACTTGTCTGGTTTGACTTCAGTCAATCCCATACCTGACTCAGATTTCACAAATAAACCAAAAGGTAATGATCTCAGCTCACGGCGTTCCGCCCTATTCCCAGATCGCCGTGATCTATTACCAAATCAGTCACGTGATCAGGCGTCCCCAGTCATCCCAAGATGGGACGACTGTAGATGGGAGGGGGGCGCGGAGCCGATCTGTCTGCCTGCCTCTGGTACGCGGATCTGCCAATCGTTGGACAGCAGCTCTGGGAAAACAGGAGCGCTCACAGGCATCTGCGTGGGCGGACACGAACCAACACGCCACATGTTACACCCGCATAACCTCGTTACAGGCAGAGAGAGGAAAAGTGACAGGATCAAAGTGACGTTCAAGCACTAATATATGATAATAACTCGAATATATCCTCTGCTAAATGAATATAACCTTTTCGCCTTCTGACAAGAATCACAGGGTAGAGATGAAAAAGGAAACTAGCATTTCTTGCCATGTTGTAATTTTTTTTCTAGCGCTTGGCTAGGTGATAGTCTTATCCAGGTGTTTGGATGTTCAAAAGGCATGTGGTCCAGTTCGGAATTCTCAGGGTTGGACTGAGCCTGTTACAAAAGGCATTTCTGTAACAAACCTACAATTGTGTTTGCAACACTTAACAAACTGTAACGTGCTCCATCTCCTCTAGCATGACAGTGGCCAGCAAGTCCCTCCAGCTGAATCAATGCTGCGTGCGGTGGAGAGCCGGATCCGACAGCCGCCCCCCTCCACCCCACCCCGTGGCCGCGTGACGGAGACGCTTGGCTGGAGTGGTGCCCAGAGAACAGGCTGGGCTCTTCCAGCTGGTGCCATGCCAACCCTGGGCACTGGAGACTGGGCAGCAGGGCCCTGGGAGCCCATGGTACAGCTTCCTGGGCACTGGTGCCAGCGAGCGCGCTGTGTCGCACACAGGCGTCGGGACTCACCCCTCGTCCCCCACACTCACACACACACACACATTCTCAATGTTTTGTTAGCAGTGTTTGTTGCTCCAGACAGCAGCTGATGGACCTTCTCTAAAGATGTGTGATATGGCTTATAATGTAATAACTACAGGTGCAGCTAGATTTGTGTCTCCAAATACTAAAAAGATGCCATAAATATAACAAAGTCATGAGATGTTCCTGTCTGAACGCATGTACTTCAAAGTGAAGATGAAGTCCCATGGTTTTAAGTCCCAACTGAAGCTTTTCTTCAGTTGATTCTGGCAGTTTTAAAATTGTAGTAAAATTGTAGTGTTGCATTCTTGTAGAGGCAACTGTAGTATAACTGCCTCTATAAGTTTCAATCTATGTATAATTATAAATCTCCCCACAAATATGATATACAAACCACATACCATTTACTGTCACTTATGTTTTTCATATCTTCATGCTAAATTGTACTTCGTCTCCTCTCAGTAAACAATCCCTCCAGTGATCTGGAAGTAACACTCTGCTATCCTCCAAGATCTGCACTCTTACTACAAACGGTGATTTGTTTCCTAGTGCATCGGGTTGCAAAAAACTTCATAGTATTACACCCCCCTCCCCCCAAAACCCAAACGTGTTCCGATCGCTGATAATCATCTGTCAGTATCTACTGTTGAGTCATGCTCACCCCTAAGCCAAACGCGGGGGAAGGAGGAGGTGTGAGAAGGGGGGAAGCTCCAGGCTCCTCCCACTAACTCTGGGGCGGTTTTGGTCTTTTTGTGCACTGTGTGCATTCAGCTCTGGTGCTTAGTCAGTTACTATTAGCTTGATTTGAACGTGCCGAGACAGCAGCGCAGTTCGACTAGTCAGCAATCCTCCAGCATACCCGACCCTCCAGATTGCTGGGTAACAGGGACGGTGTGGAACGAGCGTGGGCACGTGGCCCTGGCACGCCTGGCACGCCTGGCCCAATGGCAGTCTGTCCGGGGCAGTGTGTTTGACTTAATAACCTTCTTCATTATAAAAAACCCACCATGGGTTCTTCACATAGATCAGTTTCAAATGTCAATTTTAAATATAATTTCTTTCAAGAAATACTTCAAAACATATTTTTTTAAGTGCTTGGACCAGAGAAGCAATACATAAACTGAATTTGATAGGAAAATACTCAAACTTGACTGTGTGTATATGGGAAAAAGTGTTAACTTCTGCAATATTTTTTAGAAGCAATGTATTGGCTGCTTTTCTTGATGAAGTCAGCACTTCGGCCTCATTCTCCCACTAGAGATCATTGTGAAACTGAGTAATTGTGTACTTGCATGAACAATGTTGTAAGCATTTACTACTGTACAAGGCAGCAATGTATGTAACTGCATTAATTTACTAAAGCAAAGCAAATTCTAATAACCTCTGCAAAAAAAAAAAATGCAATTTTGGATTCCTTTGTTATCGACCCCCTCTGTGTTTGCTGGAGGAACTGAACTATTATCAATATCTACCTTCATCATACAGGCATGCAAGGTTTTTGTTCTTCAGCTCCTGCTGTACTAATCAGAAGTAGGAGGTGCAGAGTGGTCTGTGGAGACCTGCTGTTCCTCCAGCTCTCACCATCAGGAAAGTGTAGCACTAAAAGTGTTCTGGGAGGTGACGGTGCAAATATATTTGAGCCTACTGCTAGAGTTTTATGCTTTTCTCACTACCTTCTCTCTCCCTCTCTCTCTCACTTACATACTACTCCCCAACCTGTACAAATACACAAACACACACTGCACACACACACACACTGCGCACTCCAAGTGAAAGCTGTGCTCCCAGTAGATTCTTCAAAACAGCATTCTGAGAAAACAACAGAGAGGAAGAGAAAGGAATGGAGAGAGAAGAACAGAGAGTAAGAGAAAGGAATGAAGAGAGAACAGGGAGGAAGAGAAAGGAAGATGGTGGCACTGAGAAGACATGTATGTCAAATAAACTTCTAAAACATCTAAAACATGGGAAGCCTTTCAAAGCTAGATACGGGAGACACTGGGAGAAACTATGAGAAACTGGGGAAAATCCACCTTTACACAGTCTCATATTTCTGTTCTGGTGAAATAAAACACGACAATAAATATGATAATATTTCAATGGTCTTATGTATAGTGTTTACATTGTAGTTTTCAATTACTGCAACAGTTCTGTATGAGCTGTATGAAGATTCAGTTGTAAAACTCATGTATCAAGTTTGTCTGCTGAGATAAAGAGCTTATATTATGGCATTTGACACTTATAATTTGACAATCTATAACTGCCACAGATTGCAGTCCTTAACAGAGTAACAAACGCAGTGATTTGGCCGGAGGAACTGCTGTTTAAGCAGCTAAGCTCTTCAGAATTCAGACCCCAGTGTTTTATGTTAACCAGGCCAAAGATATACTGCGGCCCCGTTCTGTTCCCAAGAAACCACGCCAAATTCTGCATTATGCGCAGTGTTTGCCTCAGCAGAACCCAGTATGGCTGGACGCAATGTGCTTGCAGACTGTGAGCAGTGCAGTAAATAATCATAGCAGATAGCTCTTTAACAGCTTTTTTTTTATATTTATATGTCATGTAAAGAAAAAAGACTTTGGCTTATTCCAAAGTTAATTGTAAAATTGAAGTCTCTGGCAGCCATTTGGCTTAAAAACATTGTTAAAGATGTACCCAAGATGCAGACCTCCCCTCAAAATCACTCAATTGCTAAAATGCAGCTACGGAACTGACTTTGTTACAGTGTGTACAGTCTCTACTCCAAATGGAGATGGCAGTCAATCAGAGAATTAAAGAAGGGTTACGGTCCCCCTTTGTGCACGCCTGACAAGGGAGTAAATCTACCTGACTGATAAGAACATGAAAGGGGGCCATGTTATACGAGCTGGGGGGCTGTGCTCTGCTGCCTCTATTTCAGGCTTCAGTTGACCTCCTGCCTGGCTCCTGTTACCTCTACCCGCAGACAGGAGATCCAGAAAACCTGGGAACAGCAGCTCCTACTAAGGGTCCCTATGATTCCCAGTCATGTGTAGCAGGTCACAGCTATCACAGGGTTGGGAGGACACTGGAGAGCGTGGGAAAGGTGAAACTCACGTCTGGTTTGGTAGCGTCTCTGTCGGGAGGTAAGTGAAGCTCACAACTGGGCTCCTAGCGTCTCTGTTGGGGTTTACATTCCAGCTGGGATTATGAAACTGGCCATTAACTGAATAAGCAGTGGTAAATTTCCCATTCTGTTTAAGAGACTGAATGTTCAAGAGTTTGTAATGATGGACACATGTGAAAGGGTTCATTTTTGTGATGGTGGCTGCTTGTCGCTTATAAACACCACACTTGTGATGCATCCGGAAGCAAAGGGACGATGACACACAATGGTCACTGGTAGCTTCATAGCTGGTAGCTAATAGATTTGTAGGATAATATGTGCTAAATGTAGTAGTACATGCAGTCAGTAAATCAACCATATAAGCACTACGTTCTAGACATCATCAAGATAGATAGGAGAACTAACCAATCATAATATGTTATGCTAATAATGTAGACTAGCAATAAAAAGTGACTTCAAATGGGGAATAAAAATGTCTGAATCAATGATAACCAATACAATACCCTGACTAGACAGCATTGGTCTCCATACACCAAGTCAAAGACTGATCAATACAAAACCAAACAGACATCTATGGTAATTCTGCTTTCCCAAACTCCTACTGTCTGGATAATATACAAGAAGGGTTTCTGCCCTGCAGAGTGTGTCCAGAAATGACACCATAATGTCATTTGTCTGCTTTCAAAGCCTCATTCCAGAAATGTCCATTATACCATCTGGCATCATTGAGCCCTAGTCACCTGTCCAGTCCATATCAGTGCTGTACCTTTTTGCTATGACAATTAGATACAATTTTTGGTACCCAAGGGATCAAAGAGCCAAAACAGATCCAGGAACAGGTTTCCACTTGTTCCACTTGCTAGGGATTTGAATTTGATAATGTTCTGAATCACAGAACTTATTATGCTTTTAATTACTTCCTATCCCCTTCATTATTTCCACTCCCAGTCATATTTAAGGAATCTTTGAAGTAAAGAAGCTATTTCAGGAGGTGTTCGTACTGGGGAGTGGACAGTTTGCTTTCTGAGAACCCACTTGGAGTCCCCAACCACCTCCACCCCCACCCCCACCTTATTTTTTGACAAGACAAATGTGCTCTGAGCACAATCCTCTTCATAGAAAAGGCTAAAAGTGCATGGATTAATAGCTCAATCCACTTCACTGCAAAACACGATTCACAATAACTAGATTTACACAAGTGTATGCTGGGCCACCAAGCATAAAGTTCCAACCTGCTCACTAGTAAAGCGACGTACCATAGTAGTATAGTGTTAAGCTCCAGAAACAATAAAACAGTCCAAATGTAGATATCACAAACACCTTTAGAATTCTACTATAATTCTTTCAGACTGATTTTACTATTTTTTCATGAAGGGTACATTCAGGTTACTGGGGAACAACAGTCTGTAAATGTGTACCATTCAGGAATGTGAGAGAGGGAGGAATTCTCCACCAGGATGCTGGGAACTGTCAGCATTTACTTCCTGCACCACTCCCCAATTAGAATGAGCTGCACTGGTCCTTAGGATTGGCTTGCAGTGATTTTGTAAATGTCACGTCACGTCTCAGCGTGGGGGCAAGGTGAGGTCTACACGAGGTGAAGTACAGTGAAGATGTGGAGTTTATGAGAATGGCGAAACAGGAATGATCACTTTTACTCTACGTTTTTCATGGTTTTTCCTATCTGCATCTACCTCACCCACAAACCACTGAGAAATTCCTGTTGTGAGCTCATTGCAGATCCAACCAAAACTGCACTGCAAAGAAGCCAATTGTTAGCCTTGCTGATCTCCAAATGAGCTGGGAAAGTGGAGAATCGGAAGCTTGTAAAAATGGCCATTGATATGCATCAGGCCGATGGTTAGATGGGTGCGTTCTGTAGCAGGAATCTGCTTGGATCAGAAATGACAGACAAGTACGCTCACCACATTATCACACAGACGAGTACGCTCACCACATTATCAGACAGACGAGTACGCTCACCACATTATCACACAGACGAGTACGCTCACCACATTATCAGACAGACGAGTACGCTCACCACATTAT
>JAOXYF010000012.1:1103367-1114956 GCA_028565775.1 Sternarchorhynchus goeldii
AGTGGGGGTGGGGGGTGGGGGCTTGTGTGGACTTATGACCATGATGACGTAAACAGAGTGGGCACCCAGCACTGGACGGCGGAAGGCGTGTAGGTAGGGCGCCAGCGGCGTTGGAGAGCCCTGCTGCTGAGTCTCAGTGAGTCTGAGAGCTCTCTCCACCAGCGAGATGGAGCTTAAGGCAGCTGATAAACGCCGAGCCAGTGGTTATAGCGCATCAGGAAGCTTTTAGCATAGCAGAAGAAACGAGACTGAGTGCATCCTGAACATGTTAACCAAATCCATTAAGACATAAACCCTTTCTGTTCTTATTTCTATCCTAAATGACATTAAAATCACATGAAATCCAGTTACCATACATACAGATAATTCACTAAATCATACTATACAAGCAATTAGCTGCTACAAATTATTATTATTATAATCCCACAGTAGGTACTTACTAAAGCACTTATCAACACAGACTAGATTACACATGAATATACTGCTATAATAATAATCTTTACATTTTCAGCCATTCATGCCATCAAACATTTGTTTTGTACTCACAACAAACATTTTAACTCAGTGGGTATCAGGTAGAGTAATGGTATTATAAATGTATTAACATTTTATGCAACACTGTTAATATCTAAACACATTCTCCATGTTTATTTTCAAAGACGAGCACTTTTTTGCACGAGCACTTTTCACCAGAGCAGACGATCACTGCAGCGGGTCCTAGGAGTTCCCTGCAAAGTGCAATACAAGGAATTTGGCCATTGTAAGGCACATTCTGACACAGGAAGTTGACGTCAAAGTTTACCCATCAATCACAAGAGGCTTGTTTGACATATAATGCTGAGATGCCAAGACCAACTGCCACCTGGTTCAGTACAGTCCATGTTTTTTTTTTTCTTGTTATTGCCACCGGCATGTCATGTTGACATTATCATCTCATGAGAGTGAGGCTGCTGCAGGTTTCACAGCCAGCACCCGCAGGTCCTCTTCACTGGGCTATGCAAGTCAAGAGACGCCTTGATGATCATAAAACTTAATCTGCATTTGGATAGAATCCCTATATTCACATCGTAATGTGAATATTACGCTTACGTTCAACATTTTATTTTATATTCTTCGAAGAAATGTTATATATTGGTTTAAATCTCACAAGACTTGGTAGCTCGCATGGGGTGCAGCAGGTAAAACTGCCCGTCTCCACAGCTCCTCCATTCAGCTCCTCCATTCAGCTCCTCCTCCCACTGCAGCTCTGCTACACCTGCTTACCACCACAGTGAGAGCAAGCCTAGCATTTCCTGGCAAGTTGAGCCTGCTGTTTACTGGAGAACAACAAATAAACAGGAATATGGTAGCTTTCACTATTTTTTGCTGAAAATTACCAATAAGCTGGAAGGAACCTGTTCAGAAATTATGCAAAATCAGATG
Source organism: Sternarchorhynchus goeldii (assembly GCA_028565775.1). Classification (NCBI taxonomy): domain Eukaryota; kingdom Metazoa; phylum Chordata; class Actinopteri; order Gymnotiformes; family Apteronotidae; genus Sternarchorhynchus; species Sternarchorhynchus goeldii. The sequence continues at coordinate 1,104,790 of JAOXYF010000012.1, forward strand.
GAAAAGTCCTTTAGTTGATCTCAACTATCCTAAGATAAATATCAGCTATCCTGAAATATCCTGAGATAAACATTAGCAGTTCAGCCAGCGTCAACCAGATACTTGTTTTCAACATGCAAAATATAGATCCAGCATTACACAGACACAGTTCAGTCCAGCCACATTAACTAAAGAACTATCTAACTGAACAGCTTTCAATAAAAAATAAAAAATCCAACAAGCATAATGCCATGATGATGCTGCAGGGCATTCTGAATGAAGTTAATTAACCAGCTGCAGTTCCCTTGACACATATCAAGGGACATTCATATTCCCTTGACCCATATCAAGGGACATTCATATTCCCTTGACCCATATCAAGGGACATTCATATTCCCTTAACCCACATCTCTATTAGTAGAGAGTACAAGGGCACTCCTTAGGAACCCTGTGGAATGGAATACCCTATGGTCACATGCGCCAGAGCTTCTTTTGTTTAATTTCCATGTTCTCTAAAATTCTTTGCCAGGCTTAAAATTAGTTATAATCTTTAAATCTGTTGTCATTTTAAGTGGAGTTTTGAAAAATGTATGTTTGTAGTTTGTATGTTTGTAATTGTTTGGTGATGAGGCTGTGTGGACAGGAAATAAATGCAGTCTTTTCAACTGTTATACAAATGGAATGGTTAAACAAAGACATACCCATTAAAAATGTGATGATATGTGACAAACAGCAACAGAATAATAATTTCTTTAACACTGTCGCATATTTAAATTATTCTGATATTTACCAGCCCAAGGCTACCTTATTAGTCACACCTGCTTCATGGACTGTAGCTCATTTTGTTATTACAGAAATGACTTGGATGACAGACCACTGTCAACCCATGCGTGACACTAAAAAACAGGTTACTAAATACTTCTAATAAACTACAGCTAGCGACATGCACACGGACACCCATGCATTTCTTATTACGACATAACAAAACATCTATGCATGTAGTAAAAGCCATTTGGCAGGCGGTGAGGATGATTGCTCTGTCTGATAACGTGACTGATGCTGAGTGCGGAGGAGCGTCCACAAAGCTCTCCGTGAGAGTGATGCTGCCTCACAAAACAGGTTGAGGCAGGCTGAGATCAAATGGTAAGATCTCATGAAAAAGGACTTAAACAGCCAAACCAAACTTTCTGTGAATCCTTCCATAAAACAGGTGTGCCATTCAGGCCGTCTCTCAAAGCGAAGTGTGAAGGCAAAAGAACAAAAGATTTGGGCTCACAGGTCCATTTACGAGTTCTTCAGCTTGGATTTTACAAAGTGTTTGAACACCAACAAGAGGTCAGCCATAATGATCTCTACTCTCGCAGTCTTACTAGTATTACCAGTATTACCAATGAAGTTCATTCTTCAGGACAGGAATAGTATTATTTGGGGTTGCATGTATGTGTGTTTGTGTGTAGTGTGTGTGTGTGTGTGTGTGTGTGTGTGTGTTCACACATGGGTATATGTTTGTCATGTAATGCAGCAGCTTAGTCATGTAATGCAGCAGATGTCATAAAATGCCAACACATTTAAAAGACATTTTAATAATAGGGCATTATACAACAGTAATGCAAAGATGTTTAATGGTAATCTTTTGGAAAACAAAGCCATATTTTTGCAGTGACATCTTTGTCTGGATGAACAGAGAGAGGGCCTTTCCAGTGAAAGGAAGCTCTCATGTGACCGCTTGAAACGCTGTTTAGGAGGACGTCCCCATGGCAACTTGCACAACCGTATGCATTCTCCAAGACAACCATAGCTTGGAATACTAGTGGGAGTGGAAAACATAGCAGGGAAGTCAATGGGCTTCCACCAGACATTCGCTGGAGAGGAACTTTGCTCTGGTGTGAAGCTGTTGCCAGTGAACAGGGCAGCTGCTGCATGAAGCACTTGCTTTCACTTTCACAGTGTTTCACAGGCCCTGCATAAGTCCACACTGGGTCTGTTATTGCTCATTCATGCCAGTAATACCTTTCCACATAAATACCATCACCAAAGAATGATCACGCCCTGAAGTGACATACATAATCAAATGGTGAGAGGCAGTCATGCATGCAGAGTCATGCTTCTAGCCCTTCGACACCAAGCACCTGATGGGCTCAGACTTTTATTTATTCACTCTTGTGACTATACAGCCTCTCATATTAGTCTCAGTGAATCTAAGGTAGCTTTAAGCCATGGTTCAGTGTAGCCTTAAGGTTGAAACTAAAGCCTGGAATTAGCGAAAGGAATAAGGAAGCTCACAGCAAGAAAAAAACATCTTAGAGTCAGATTTAGAGTCAGACTCAGACTTTCAGTCTTTTAAGGGAGAAGATCTAGAATGTTCTCAGGGACTCGTGGGTTAATGAGTAAATAAAGCACTGGGAGTCCGTTTTGGTCTTTATGTGGGTCTTTGGCATGGAAAGTCAGTGCTGAGTTTACAGCCGCTCTCCCCGCTGCCTTGGTGGAATGTGAGAGGACACTATAAGCATGGGGGAGGCTTGGTTTCTGTGCTCGTGGCCTACACTTCCTCCTCTCCATCGGGTCCTTCCACAGAGGGTTGAGATCTGCACTGTGATCAAGACAGGGCAACCCTTGTGCTTGACCATCCTTGACATCTACAGCAGGCTCAGCACAGGTTTCACACAAGATAACATATTAGTCATTCTTTCCATTATATGAGTCTGTATAATATTTTAGACTCTCTGATACTGACAACATGCATGACACAAAGACTGTGGCATACAACTTTCAACTAACATTTCAACTATTAGGGTTTAGTTTCATTTTGCATCAATAAAACCTATGACTCATCTGATCAAAGACAAAGGTAATTGTAAGAGACTTTGAACAGGAAGAGCAACCATTAGCAGTGTTGTTTTTATACCTTTCTGATAAGTGCTGAAACATTTTACCTCAATTAAGGTTAATGAACATTTTTTGCTGTGTTTTTTTGCCCTTATAATTGAACAGTGGGCAAAGTATTAACACATATTTTTAAAAAGTATATGTTTTATAATTTAATTAAATGCAAAAAACGAAATAGCCGACATGGGCAAAATGATGTCGGTTAGAGGTTCTGAATGTGGATTTCCATGTATTTTAGATTAATCGCCCAGCCCTACTTTCAGGTTTAACTATTAGTGGCAAAATCCAAGTAGATCTGCAGTTGTGATTGGTAATCGCAATCAAGAACAATGTGATGCTGCCTTCATCATGAACACTCTCTAACTTAGTGACACACTTTTAATAACACAACAGGTATGAATTTTAATGAGTATATTTACATCATGGCCATGCTTCAGGACTAAATGTTGCATAACCAACCAAATGACATTCCAAACAGCCAGGCATGTCTGTGCTGGGAAGAGGACATAACTGACACACCTCACCCGCACCACCGTTCAACTCGTATGAGCCCTGATCTAGTAATCGCCTTGCCTCTCAGAAAACATCCACACAGAGCCACACCCCCCCACACACACACAGACACACACACACTCACATGCATTTATACAAGCCAGAGGCCTAACCCTAAGCACACAGGACTGCTGAGAGCCTGCGGGTCAGAACGTCACTCTACACAGCATTTGAGTAGCCCGGCTCTTTTATCTCACCATTCCTTTTTGGGGGGATTTATGCCCTGCGGTCGTGGTTTGGGCCAGCAGCTGACAAAAGGCAGCCAAAAGCCAAAGGCAATGTTTTAGCTCCTCAAACAGTTGCATGGCAAAACCCAGAAGAGGACCATTACTCTGTCAACTGTCTTTCACCTTTCACTACAAGACCAGCCTTCGTCACAAAACAAGCCTTTGTGTTTGCTACGTAATAATGAATACTTTCAAGTCTGATATATTACATCTGCTTCCCATTTAAAACACAATTCCCTTAGAGATAAATCCCTGCTGTTTGAATATGCATTTCAGTGACTCCGGCTTTTCAAAAGAGTAAGTTTGTTGTTTCCCAGCAAACTAACGTGTATTTACATTTCAAGTATTTTGCAGATGCACTGAACCAGAGCAACGTCGATATAAATCAGTACGGCAGTATGTGTACTCCAGACATCGCACACAGCATGCCACACCGCACAGGTGAGATCTGTGCTCAGACGAAGTGCCGTCATTAAAGCCTGAACATCGAGTCTCCTGTTGCACGCATTGCACCAGCTGCCTGCTCATGGCTGTCAGCCTAACAGACTTGTAATTATTGAAAACACCTGTAAAAGTGAGTAGACGTGTAGCACATAACCTACGACGGCATTACTGAGTGTGATGCAGGAAAATATAACTGTGGTAAAGCCTTTTAAACTGCTAGTTGATAGTAAAAAAAACACACACACAGAAAAACAATAACCAACTAAATAAGAAACAAACTTTTGTAACCTGTACTGACTCGGGACATACTGACAGGGAACAACTAACAATACAGCACATTCTTCACACAGGGTTAAAGTTACTATTATAATACTTCTTCTATTGTTTCAATGAACAATGGTCAGTGGTATTCTTTTGCAGCCATCAGTAGTCGGGTCTCCTGTTCTGAATATCCCTTTAAACGCTTCTAAATTGCAAACAATAATAACCAAGGCGGCATCAGACATTGCGGTATACAGCATGAACTGAACCCTGTTGAACACGGTATGAATTAAGATTTTGTTTCTGATTTGTTCATACCAGCTCTTGTTCTCTCCTGGTCCCTATTCCTTCTTAGTATACTTGTTAAACTTATTACTATTCATGAACACATTAAGATTTACCAATACTCTTCCCAGTTTGCTCTGGTTCTTTGCAAGCCCTTGCTTGTATTAACTTCCATTAGTTTATGTTCCCCATGTCCATGTTCTGTGGTGGGGTTTTTTCATAAACATGTAATAATATCACACTTAATAACATCTTAAACAGTGTCTTTAAAATGCATAGTAAAATATACGTAGCATTTTGTCCTCAGAATGTAGTTTGACTAACATGGTCTGTGATTATGTGTAAATGCTAATGAGCTTTTATCCATATAATTTTAATCTAAGATTATGCATGGAACATATGTGCAATTAAAATGAACTCATTTTAGCTGGAAGTCAGTCCTGCCTGGAAGCACACAGCTATAGTAAAACACACACCATCTTATAGTTTTCACTCAACATCTGAAAGTCTCAGAAATGATGATCTTAATTATATCAATGGGTTGGTGTAAATTGTAAGCAGAGATTAAGGCCCAATATGATTAATATTGGCTGAGCATAACTAATTAATAATTAATTAGCATTATTGTGAACAAAAACGACTCACTTCTGAATATTACTCTAATAATTTAACAGATGGAGGAAATACTACCTGCGAGAACCTTCTAAAGCTTCAGTCTTTAAACAACGCAAGTGCACTTTTGAAGTCTGTAACAGTTTTAAGAGTTATTCCACTATCAGATTAACTCTGACTCAAAGCATAATGTCTATGTTGAACAAACTGTCATAACAAAAGTGAAAAAGAATTCATGCTCAGTCTTGGCTCTGGCCCTGGTCATCTGCTGTAACGTCTCAAATACCAAAGCAGCACGACACGGAAGTGACACCCCCCCCCGACCGGTGGTGTCATGCGAGAGCTGGTCACCACCGCTGCTGGAGTCATCCACACCAGAGAAAAGACCCAAGGCGGGGGGCTGCCCGAGGTCACGGACCCGCCGGCATCACCCAGCCGATTCTGTCAAGAGAGGCTCTGGCTCAGCCGGAACAAACAGCGCTCGCAGTGGCTCGTCAATGGGCCGTTTGTGGATCTCCTGAGGTGACCTGGAGTTGGTCCAACTTCAGCAGCTATCAGAACTGCGAACCATTCAGCTCTGCTCCTATTGGACTGCTAAAGGGAGAGCTTGTTGCAAAAACGCCATTGTATTAGCTGCACTGGAAGGTTGGGAGGGAAGCCTTGAGAGCAAAAAATAAACAATAAATGACTGCAAGCAGGTCCTAGAGAGGTTCTGGGCTCATGGTAAGAAGACGTTTTGTCAGGAGTGACAGGAAGGCACTTGCACATGAAACAGACACACGCACATGCTGTTCCCTTTTAAGTGGATTTTCCATAAATGGGCTGGAAACACAGCTGGGCTTCTGCTTCCAACTAGTCAGATCAATGCATGTCACCCGGACGCTCTCAAAAACCTGCAGCCCCAGAGAGGAGGCCTTTACTACAGGAGCAGTTCACATGTGAAAGAACACAGCTTTTCGGAATGTCCCCTTTCGCAGTTTGCGCACGCAATAAATCAGCCATTAACTTTTAATGGCTCTAGGCCAGTTTTGTTACACTACAGGTTTGTGACATTTATGCAAAGTATTCACATGTAATAAACACATCTAATGTCACTGCTTTAAATATTCTCAGTAAGTCATCCAGAACACACATAAGCAAAATGAACAACCACATTCAACACTTCATCTTACAACAGCTAGAGATGATCTATCCACATACAAATTTTGTTTTTAAACATGAAAACCAAAATTTCAGATGAAATTCTTAGTTGCTTACAATTTTATGTTAGCATAAAATAGCCGGTAACTGAAGATTGTTAGATAACACTAACCAACATTTGTAATGACCGCAAAATTTGCCTATTTGCAAATGAGAGTATTGTAAGTTTTAGCCTCGCTGTTTCATTGTTTCTTTTAAATATTTTAGTAAAAACTGAAAGAGTGAGTATGTGAAATACACAAACAGCATAACTGAATATCAATAAACAAAAACGTGCATGATGACAGCTCTGACAGAAATGCAAAAATAAGACTGATCGAGGCATATGGTGAGTTGGGCTGTTTAGAAGCGGTGGATATATCACCGTTTTCGCTGTAAAGTGATAGTGTAAATTCTGAAACACAATTTTTGCCAGTGCTCTTATTACACTGGCGAAAACTTCTACCTGCTGCGTTCACTAAACTGGCCGTGGATTTAAAAGGCTTGGTTATTTGTACTACAGCTTACCGACCTTATATATGTACGTTACGTTAAAAGAAGTTTAAAAGACATTATTACAATAAACAGTTCTACGGCAACGTTGTCCTCTCACCTGTACAGGGTCGTTTTCACCTGTAGTAGCGGAAGCCATGTTGTAGTGGGTCTCTAGCGACAATAATTCAAAGATCCTGTGTTGCCGTGGAAAATGTCCCTGCTAAATCCATCGGATATTGCTGCAAAATATTCCCAGCATGTAACAACGCCCTGTAGCTAGGCCTACTTTATCTATAGTCAGTGTTTCTGAACTTTTGCTGTGCTATTAAGGACTGAGGTTCAACAGGTAGCCTAGCGTGAAGTTTGCAGTAGTTTACGGTGCTCGGAGTTATGCCCCACGAGCACAGGGGTGCGGCACTTGAGCTTATTCAAACAAATGTACGTGACATACATTAAAACCTTTTCAGTTTGCCTCGGGCACCAACTTACTGCAATACGGTAGCGAAGTACAAAAGCGTTTACCACTGTATTTTCTATGTATAGTCAATTCCATATATTCTATATTAATTTGTTCATAAATATTAAGCATAAAATTAAAGCACATGCACCGATTCTACACGGACAGCTGAACTGAACGATAGGCACATAAAACACATGTATAGCTGTTTTTTTGGCAGGTTTTTGGTTTTGGATGTTTTGTTGCTTTATTTGTTATGTTTTGTTTTTTACACGCCTGGTTGTATGATTTATTTTGAATTGTGTATCAAATCTTATAACCATAGCACACTAGTCACAACTAGAGGGCGATATTGTTATATAATTGACGAAAGACTTCTTTTTATAGTATCTGGTTCTGGTCCCTGCCTATTGTTTTGTGTGTGTCCTTTGTAGCGCAAACGTAATGTCTGGAAGATTGAATATTAGTAATTGCCTTTGTTGCAACAATGTTGGGGCTTTGAAGCATGTGCAACACGTAAGAATCCAAACAGTTCTTCATAAACCGCATAGTATAAACAAAAATGAAGCATTGTTATCTAGATTAAAATCTAAAGTGGTTAGGGAGTTAGGGCTAATTGAAATATTTGAAAACATACACTGGTGAAATCTATCAGCCATCATATGTTTGAGAGTAAAATGAAGAAGTTCATGTCAGAAATCTTAGTATGTATGTAACAATTACAGTGACTTCCAAATAAATGCCTATTTGTTCAAGCAGCTGAAGTTAGGTTGATTAATAAGATATCTAAGAGAGAAAGGCAGTTATCAGTACGACAGTTAGGAGAGGAGGTTTATAACTGTGAAGTGGTTGAAGATATCTTTGCACTAATGAGTCACATAATGCATACAGAACTTGTGAATTTTTTATAAGATCCTCCTGAATATTCTGTGATAGCAACTTGAAAAAAGCAAATAAGCAGGACCCTGTGGCATTTCACTAATGATATCTGATTACTAATGCAACAACACAAATGTCAAGAAAGCTTCATCAGGCATGGGCCATCATAAATTACTTATAAAGGTGAAATACCATCTTAATATAGGCTGTGTTAATCATGTTTCAAAGCATCTTTATAAATGAACGTATATATAAGTAAACTGGTTAAGAAAGTTGTGTAATTAGCTATGCTTTCTTTCCTCTGCTGCTCCCTGGCTTTGCTACATACTCCTCACATAACGAGCCCCAAATCAGTGCAGTATGCACTATAAACACTAAATGAATTTATTGGACTTCCAAAAAAAATACCCTGATGACATACAACTCCTACCAAACATTCCACTGCCTGACCAGAGCTATCTTTGTGGTGTACTGCATCTCATCATGCAATGGTACAGAACCGTCAGACTGCATAGTCACATATTGGATACTGTATTGCTTACTACTGTGGGTATAAGAATGGAATTTAGCACTGTCCCGTATATACTGAGTGCAGTGTGCAGTATATAGCAGGCTATTTTGAACATCCTGGTGTAAGATCAGGGAATTATTGGTATTATATCCATTTCCCAGATGAAATAGCGTGGGTTGGAGTATAACTTCCTATATCTCACAGCACAGGGCATTGTTGTTTTTTTCTTTTATGTTTTGTTTTTTTTGTAAATGTTCACTAGCACACCCGCCTCACATGGCTCTTTAGACAGGCTTCGCAGGGGCTGATTAAGCATGATTTAGCATTGGCCATCTGTTTCCTCATGGTGGCACCTCTTCAGTGCAGGGACTCTTTGTGTTCGTCTTCTGTTTAAACAGGAGACAGTATCGCACCATTTAAGGACATAGTCAACATCCATCACCGTCTCACACCGATATGCATCCTTAAGGAACTGTGACAATACGCAGCGTATCTTTTTAGCTGTCCATGCAGCCGCTAGCACACTCAGAGGATGGCGCTAAGTGTCTCATCAGCAAGCCCAAATACATACACACATGACTGGCTAGTATTACAGTGAATGAGCGGCAGAGTAATATTATCCGTCCCACCCACAGAGCAGCACCAATTTTCTACCTTGGAGTCCCAGATGGCTGTGGCATCAACCAGGCTTGAACCAGCAGAATCCATTAGCCAAAGGTCAGTGATCTTAGCCTCAAAGACAGTCTCCGCCTGCCTGGACCCGACACACGGTGGTCCAGATAGCGTTTTTGTGCCATTAGGCACTCTTTTGTTTGTAGTAGAGCCTGTTTGATCAGATCATAGAACATAATAAATGCCAACTCTTGAAGAGTTGTCATCCTGTAGTATTCGGAGTTTTGTCAATACTGTTAAGGGTGGTGAGCAAGTTCTTAGCCCCGGGCTGTACATTCACAGACTTTCGGCAAATACCACACACACAGCCATTATTCATAGTCACATTTACTGGAGTGACACATTTGTCACTGGGGTGCATTAGCTGCACCATTCACTGCACAACCTACTGACCAAGATTCAGCAGTACTAAGACATGATGCTTTGAATGGGATTGCCGGTTTTTTTTCCTCCACAAACTTCACGGAGAAGGCTGACTACACCACGGGCTGAGTGGTGATTAGCATGTTCACCTGACTACACCACGGGCTGAGTGGTGAGTAGTACGTTCACCTGACTACACCACGGGCTGAGTGGTGAGTAGCACGTTCACCTGACTACACCACGGGCTCAGTGGTGAGTAGCACGTTCACCTGACTACACCACGGGCTGAGTGGTGAGTAGCACGTTCACCTGACTACACCACGGGCTGAGTGGTGAGTAGCACGTTCACCTGACTACACCACGGG
>JAOXYF010000012.1:1115397-1130525 GCA_028565775.1 Sternarchorhynchus goeldii
TTACAGAGAATGGTCCGAAAAAGAGAAAATATCCAGTGAGCGGCAGTTCTGTGGGCGCAAATGCCTTGTTGATGCCATAATTCAGAGGAGAATGGCCAGGCTGGTTTGAGCTGATAGAACGGCAACAGTAACTCAAATAACCATTCGTTACAACCAAGGCATGCAGAAGAACACCTTGTTGAATCTGTGCCATGAAGGATTAAGGCAGTTCTGAAGGCAAAAGGGGGTCCAACCCGGTGCTAGCAAGGTGTACCTAATAAAGTGGCCGGTGAGTGTGGTTTTCCCTGGTTTTGGTTATCTTGATTGTCTTCAGGATGAAGACACAGGAAAGGCCCAGACTGTCACATAAGCGGAGATGACAGGCACAAGATGGTTGTGCATCGCAGGTTTGTCATTCACCATTATTCCGAGATACTTCAGTTTTTGAAAAGTCAATATGCAAATCAGTGTCATTCTTCCTATACGTTTTTGCGTCCTACATTACAAAGGGAAATATTTATGTAGTTCACTTGTATTTGCTTTTCGAATTACACTACGACTGTAACGATTCCCGAGTGTGGGACAGAGAGGTAGAGGGATCCTCTCGCAGGAGTATGTCAAAAAGGTTTATTGTGGCAGGCAGGAAGCAGTCATATAACAAAACAAGGTTAGGAACTAGATCGGGGAAATGGCAACGGTACAAAAGGGGCAAGGCAAAAACAGAGTCCAAAAAACCAGGCAAAAGTCAAAAACCAAGACAAACAACAAACAGGCAAAAGGCAACAGGAAAAGAACAAGGAGAAAGAGCAGGGGCTGAAACAGAGGACAGAGGATGAGGGGCAGTGAACGTGGCAGAAGGGATCATCGGAACATGCAAAGCTGGGCCAGGAACAAGACTCGAAGGAACGAGCATAGGGGAAGAAACAGGATCACAGAAATGACAACCAGGACCAGGGGACACAGCAGTAGCAGAAACAGAATGGGACAGAATCAAATGTACAACAGACACATGAACCGGAACCAAAACAAAAACAGACAACAGGACATGAACGACAAAACAACCAGAAACAGGAGTCCAGGTAGGTACAGGCATGGAAATGGCAACACACACAGGGACCGAAACAAAACCAGGTAATGCGACGGCAACAAAATGAGCACAGGGTACAACACCCTAATAACTCCCTCGCATGCGTGAGAGCCGCAAGGACCCCACACGGGAGCGCCCACGGATGCATCAGGAAGGCCACAGGAGGCTACGTCAGGCGTGGGGGCTGAAAAGGGCCACAGGGCGCAGTCTGAGAAGTCAGGGCCTGAGGAGAGCTGTGGGGAGCGCCCTCAGGCATAGGCGTCCGAAGAGGGCTGCGGGGAGTGCCCTCAGGCATCAGGGACTGAGGAGGGCCGTGGGGAGTGCCCTCAGTCATGAGGATCTGAGGAGAGCCGCGGCGGGCGACCTCAGGCACAGGTGTCTGAAGAGGGCCGTGGGGAGCGCCCTCAGGCATCAGGGACCGAGGAGGGCCGCGGGGAGCACCCTCAGGCATAGAGCACGACTGGGCGGCGGCCTCGTCGTTGGGGGGCGTAGACCAGGTGACGACCTCTGTGTTGTCGGGAGTGATGGCCTCAGCGACAACCTTTGTGTCAGGGGCGACGGCTTTGGGGCCAGCGGTCTCTGCATCGTGAGTGACGATCTCAGCGTCGTCGGGGGTGGCAGCCTCGCTGTCGGAGAGCTGAGAACAGGTGGCGGCCTCGGAGTCGGGAGCAACGACCACCGCGTCATAGAGCGGAGACCAGGCGGCGACTTCCACGTCAGGAGCGACAGCCTCTGCATCGGGAGCTGGGGACCAGACTACGTCACCCATCAGGTCCGACAATATCAGTTTATAGAACCCCTCCAGTGTCCGCATTTCCACTGGGTGGTGTTCGAGGGCTAAGGTAGCCCACTGCAAGGCTTTCCCCACAAGGGACTGCATAAAAAACTTTACCAAGTCGGGCTCAGATGGTGCCGGTATCTGTAGGTATTGGAGATAGAGGCGGCACTGCAGTAAGTATCCTTCCACTGGGTCCTCGCCATCGTATTCCTGAGGTGGGTGGAGCAGTGAGGGAAAGAACAAGGGGGCTTCTGGGGAAGGTCGTGTTGGGTCTGGAGAGAGCGAAGGTGGGGTAATCTCCTGAGCTGGTTGAGACATAGCATGCAAGGTTCTTTTTTGTAGAGTGTGGTTCAACCCTTTAACAGCTGTCATGAGCTGTTGGAGGAGTTGTTCATGGCTGCCCAGCAGAGCGCCCTGAGAGGTAATGGTGCTCTGTAGTGTAGTCATATCCGCTGGATCCTTGTTGGGCGAAGTATTCTGTAACGATTCCCGAGCGTGGGACAGAGAGGTAGAGGGATCCACTCGCAGGAGTATGTCAAAAAGGTTTATTGTGGCAGGCAGGAAGCAGAGTCATACAACAAAACAGGGTCACGAACTAGATCGGGGAAATGGCAACGGTACAAAAGGGGCAAGGCAAAAACAGAGTCCAAAAAAACAGGCAAAAGTCAAAAACCAAGACAAGCAGCAAAAACAGGCAAAGGTACAAAAGGACAGAGCTAGAGACAAAGACCAGGATCACGGACGAGCAAAGCCAATAACCAGAAAACCATAAACAAGACAAACACTCGGTATCCAAACAATACTTCGCAATACTTCGCAAAGTATGCATGGTGAAGGGAACCTAATATAAGGGTGCTAATGAGAGAAATGGGGAACAGGTGATGGTGGAAATTTCCATGAACACAAAAACTCTAGGAGGTGAGACACCTACAGGCCAGCTGAGGTACCGCCGGACCTGACACACCTGACAACGACAATCATAAGGATCGCACCTGGCATCATGTCCACATCCCTGTGCTTTCCCATGCTCTCATACACAGGCGCATAGAGACATATCTGATCTCCCCTATTTACAAGAAACAGCTCTCCACAGCTTCAGCACTACTGCCAGTTAGATGGAGCCACGGTCACAGACAGAATTCCATCAAATGCATCTTCCATGATTTACAGGACATTCATAACTTTCATAAGGCTTCATGGGGCCTTCCAGCTCTGTTGACCCAAGCTTTGAGTGGGACTGCAGCCACATTGTTGGCAGGTGATGAACAGACTCTAAGGAGCCCAATTCAGCTGGATGACTGTGTCCCTCCATCTGACTCCATTACTCCATCTGACTCCATTACTCCATCTGACTCCATTGGGATGATTTTTTTATGCTGCATGAAATAAATGTTTTTGTCTGAGAGGAAAGAGACAGGAGGTGACGCTCGATTGGAAAGGATGGCAAAAATATTTTCGCTTACATAGGTGGTATATATCATAGATGGTATATATCATAGTTGGTATATAACATAGGTGTTATATATCGTAGGTGGTATATTACATAGGTGGTATATAACAATTGAAATTATTCTATAATCTGCTTATTTGGATTAAATCAAATAGCAGGTTAAAGCTGGTGTGTGTGTGTGTGTGTGAGAGAGAGAGAGAGAGAGAGAGAGAGAGAGACTGGACTATGAGTTGCTCTTAGTAACACTACATAAAGTGTTAAAATGTGCGGTCACATGGTCACATGGACTTTGATGACAGTAATATTTACACACCATAGATTACCATCAGTAACTAGTTACAGGATGTTGGTACGCAGCTGCAAAATACTTTCAGCTCTATTGTGTTATGTTGAATGCCTTTGTAAATAGAGAGAAATAAATAAATACGCCGAAAGATCTCCGTCAGAAATGGGCATTGTTTACCCATTGCGCAAATTCGCCCACGTAATGACTCATACGTCAGGATGTATTAACGTAATTCCAGATATTTCGGTCTCGCAGATGAGCCTCCAACTTTAGTGTAGCTCGGTTAATTAAAATAAGACATTTATACACCTATCGGTAGAGCGCGCGCGCGCTCTAGGCACGTCTGGAGCACATTGTTTTCCTGAATGAAACCGTATGCCCGCTATTATTAGAACGGGTCGCTGACGTCACAATGGAAGCCGCGTCCACGTCTAGTGGGAGCCTGCAGATGATTCTCAAAGAGCATTTGAATGGGGAAGAGCACGTTGCCCGAAGGCTGCTTTAACCAACCCAGCGAGAAGCTGCGTTATTAAGCTTAAAAACGGATTAACATTTTTTTGACAAACTGGGACACTGTATGTATTACGAAATGATTTTGCAGCATTTGCCCAGCTAGCGCTCGGCGATTTTATTTTACAGTAGAAAGCCAGCTACAGTCATTCTATTGCACTTCTTCAAGTCTTGACTTCAGTTCTTGACAACAATAATAATAAAAAACTCAGCCCAAAGAAACGGTAGGTGTTTTTGTGTCAACAGTTCAGCACCCCTGCTGCAAAACAAAGATCGGGGTGGTGTCCTCTTGCTATCCAGTCACCTGTGTCCTGGGCTTCAACGCTTGTTTGAAAGGTTACTACTGCAGTTATGTGGTGTGATGATGTATTTATTATTATGTTCACAGCGCATTGCTGTTGTGTAGTTGTGTTATGGAGGTGGCAGTTGTGAGAAAATAAACAACAGTTGTGACTGTTATAATCCTAGTACCTTCATCATGAACGACCCGCCTGAGTTTTCACTAACCCTATCGCACTAATGACGCTGGTTACCAATTAAGATCCTGCAGCTGAAGAAGCACGACATTAACGATTGCGCGCAATACAGTTGTTTGATTTCCAAGTTTAGTTTGATGTAAGCACTTACGTCAGTTGCAGAAACATCAACAATTCGTTCTTGCAAGCTGATTTATTAAACGTACTTCATTCTTAATAACTTTGGTTTTAAGAATGAATTTAGGTGCACATGGGCAGTTTGCTGTAGTCTCTCCAAATTATGGGGTAAAATACTGTGACATACCCAGCATTATCCAAACGCCAAAGTTAATGTGTTTAAATACGGTAATGTAGTAATTATTTGCCTTTTATAACCACTACCTTCATCAATAGGTTTGTTTTGAGTTGGTAAATACAGCGTTAAGCAAATATCATATCCCCATGGAAGTCAGTGTGGTCACAGGGTAGGTCTGAGGGTCCATTAATATAATAACTGCATGCAGTTCTGTTCTCATGTGGGCTTTTATGTAGTATTAATGTAGCATAGAAATTAAGGCTTTAGGTTTATTGTCTTATGGGAGCAGATTTAACAAGAATGACAGTTTAATGTCTTATGGTAATAAGGTGGCATAATGGTTGTAGTCATGTTAGACAATTAAATATTAAACATCTGCAAAGCTATAACAATGCATTTCTCTCTCTGTCTCTCTCACACACACACACACTCGCACGTACATAAATACTCACATACACAGTGGAGTGTAATGTGTAACTACTGGAATGATTACAGAGCAATGTCAATAATATGATGTCATCCTCAGTAATCAGATCAACAATAATCTAGTTAATTTGCAGTGATTCCATGAGTTAAAACTGTTAACAAGAATCTCCTGCTAATGAGGTTAACTTGTGTTATTCATATGCTTTACTTTCTGTTATATGATGTTATGAACTGTACCTGCTTACCTACTTATTGTTTTAATGAAAGGCAAAAATGGTCTTGACTTGGAAAATTTTTAGCATTCAATTTGCATAACTCTACATGCTGTGGTATAACAGAAACAGTGCAAAAGGTCCTAGCTACAAGTAACACTGGGAGTAAATCTAAATAGCAGAGTTGGGAATATAATGATAATGATGATTTTATTCATATTTATATAGTAGGATTCATTAACAATGTCAGTGCTCATGTGGAAATCCCAAAGTGCTTATGTGGAGATCTCAAAGTGCTTAGAAGTGTGTGAATCCTGATATATTATCACAGTACAGAAACTAAAAAGGGACCTTTTGTGCCTGGCTCAGCAAGAAAAACATGCTTAGCAGCTATTTTAGGCTCATGGAAACGTCAAGTTCTGCATTACACCGACCTTTCACTGACCCAGGGCAGAGGATAGTGTCACCCATGGCTCATATATACAGCTATATTGAAGGCATTCTTCAGTCCTTTTACCTTTAACTGTTGTCTTGCACCACACCCCTTCTACATGCAGGTCACCTGGGATCCAGCATGGACTACGAAAGACCCAATGTTGAAACCATCAAGTGCGTCGTCGTTGGAGACAACGCCGTGGGGAAGACGCGTCTTATATGTGCCCGAGCCTGCAATGCCACCTTGACCCAGTACCAGCTGCTGGCAACCCATGTCCCCACTGTCTGGGCCATTGACCAGTACAGGGTCTGCCAAGAGGTACGTTTATTTTTCACCAACCTGCCTTGTGCACCGAATTGTGAGTCCTTTTAAATGCTGGAAGGATGGTGGACGTATAGCTTGAACAATTTAAAGATGGACCCAAGCTATGGTTGCCTTGAAGAAGCCTGTTCCTAGTTACAGTGGAGGGAAAAAGTCAGGCTGTGATGGTGTTTCTGCTCACAGGTGTTGGAGCGCTCCAGAGATGTTGTAGATGATGTCAGTGTGTCCCTCAGACTGTGGGACACTTTTGGAGACCACCACAAGGACAGACGCTTTGCCTATGGCAGGTAATCCTGGCCCATTTGAACAGAATCTAACTGGAACTGCAGTGTTGCTAAAAGAGAGTAGTGCAAAGGAGAGATGATTAAGATTTGCTTCTTAAATAGTTGAGACATCATCAACTATTGAGCACTTCCTTCCACGGCTTTGATAAAATTACAGCAGAATAGGAAAATAGGGTCATTTTTCAGGGTTTGTGCTGATATCAGACAAACTCTGTTTGGAATGTTTTGTACATTGAATATGATGTGATTAATCTCTAAACCTTCTGTAGGCAACTCATGTAACTGGTTTCGTTCATTGTTTGTTTGTTTTTCTTCTCTTTTTTTGATCATATTTCCTGTGTTCCTCACACATTCTTCCTTGCACCTTTAAGTCAGGTTAACCAGTGTCTTAATTTTGATAAGTTTGAGTTTGTAAGACACATCTCATGTTAAACACCTTGTGTACTAGGTTTACTCATGCATCTCCTAAGTGGCCTCACTTCTGATTTAAGTGGGTCTTGCGCTGCAAAACAGTAAAGTTCATGTAAATGTTATTTTATGCTGTGATGGCACGGCTTGAGAATCCATCCTTTTCACATATTCATTTTCCCATATTATACAAACCTGAGAGTCTTCCAATTGCATTGAAAATTCACTCCAAAGCTAGCACATGAGAGTGGTATGTAATGCGTGATATAGATTTTATTCTGTTAAGAACCGATAAATTAACATTAGAAATAATTTAACAGTCCCTTGGACTGACTCGCAGTGGTAGAAAACTGCTCCTGTTTAGGGAGGGAGTGTCATATTGATGTGAGGCTCAAGTGAGGCTTTCTTGTCCTTTGAAAGCACAGGGCAGATGGTTCTCGATGGCCTGAGTGTGCGCCGCTGCAGTGGTGATGTGTTAGTCCTCCTTCCTCCTGACAGTCTGTGAGGGAGAGACTCGCCAAAAAACAGGGCAGCCGAGACATGCTGCTTGATACCACACACACACACACACACACACAAATGTCCTTCTTGATTCTGGGAACCGGTTGGCAAACCAACACCCCAGCACACGCGCAGGTACACACGTCCAACCCTGCTATGCTCGCTGTCCTTGAGCTACTCCCCCTCTCAGCAGAATTACATTTCATTTCCATTCTGTGGCGCCATATCTCCCTTTCGTTTTTTATTGCTGCCTAAAAATAAAACAAAAGTGCTGCTGCCATAAGCCATAAAGTCAGGCCTGGAGTCATGAAGATATGAGGGCAGCCTCTGGTCAATCTCTGCACCTCCTCTCCTTTAACCCCTCGCGTTACACGGCCAAAACCTGCACTACTAAAATGGAGCTCTAGGGAACCTATTTGTGGACACAGATCAGGTTTAAGACCTGACTAAAATCACTTCAGGGATGAATGCGTATTTAGTGATGGGGTCTACAAGTTCCCAGAGGCTCCCTGTTAATGTCCAACAAATAGAGATGAGGAGACTTACGCCCTGAATGTTGACTGGCTTGAATTAGCGATGACTAATGAATGTGTCGCAGACGACAACCCATAAATCCAGGTGTTTATTTTCCAGTCTGTCAGTGCTGTGCTTCAAGAAAGAGGATAAATCTTACTTACATCACAAATAAGGCTGTGTCGTAGTGGATTTATGAACTTCTTTGTGAAAGGCTCTCACTTTACAAATGAATGCTATATTGGTTTGCTTTTGAATTGCCTGTATGTGAGATTTACCAGTTTAGCAATCTTTAGGCTTAAGCTTTAATCATGTGATAGTCCTGCATTAGACCCATATTAGACGTGCTCAGTGAGGGTTTTATCTGAAGATTTGGCTGGGGAAGGTGCCATTGATTGGAGAATTGATTATAGTTGTTGTTTTCACTTGGAATGCAGCTGTTTTAAGCATGAGAAGTATTTGCAAGGTAGATCAAGCTCGGCACAAATGCGCCAACGTGAGCCCAGGAACTGAGAGAGGCTGCAGCAGAGTGGGGACCCTCATGCAATTTTTAACTTTCCACATACAAGCGGTTTGATCAGTGGCGCATTGACTGGGGACATTGATTCCAGAACGAGGCACGCTTGCACTCTCCAGCTGATTTGCTATCTTATTTGGCCCTGCTTTCAGCAAGTCATTCACTTCCTGCAGAGGCCTGAGCTCAGCAGTTGTTATCTGAGCTGTATTTAACCTTTTACAGTGCTTATTGCCAAGCTGCTCTTTGTTGTAGTTGTACAATAGTGTTTAGCATGATAAAACTAAAAGGCTGATCCTACATCAGTAGGCTTATGATCTCAGATGTCTCAGAGGACTTTACATTTCCTCAGAGCCACCCACTGCGTAATTAAACTTTTGGGTCACACTTTTTTTTATGATAACCGCTAAGGGATTTTGTGCCACAAACAAGATGAAACTTAATACTATTGTGATATTTACATGACATGAAAATGAGTTAAAACCTTTTCCCCCAGACCAGATGCCATTCCCAGAACATGATAAA
Source organism: Sternarchorhynchus goeldii (assembly GCA_028565775.1). Lineage (NCBI taxonomy): Eukaryota > Metazoa > Chordata > Actinopteri > Gymnotiformes > Apteronotidae > Sternarchorhynchus > Sternarchorhynchus goeldii. The sequence goes on from JAOXYF010000012.1 coordinate 1,124,399, forward strand.
AAAAAAAGATTATTTTCAAAGGCCAATTACCACGTAGCATTGTTCTGTGCCTGTTTTTGTTTGTAGGACATCTATGATCTTAACGTGAGCCTGAGAAACGTAATGGAGACGCTGTAAGTCTGCAGGGCTGCTAGCGTCCTCCTAGCCCTCTGCATATCCAGTTTTGACTGTGTGGCGCGGCGTCAGCCAGTGCTGCGTAGTTCCTTTGGTGGACGATGGCGGAGGTGGAGATCATGCTTTGTTCACTGTTCTCATGCAGTCGCTGGTGTTGCTTCTCGCTCCCCTGTCAGCATAGGCAGTGTACTAACCTCCCTCCGAGAAGGTATGCCAGCCACACGTCAGTATGTCTGCATGTCCTCCTTTTTTAGTTTAATTTTTTGATTTTGGTTTGGCATTTTTTTTCTCATGTTTGAAATGGTCTTTGCTGAGGCGACCTGGAAAAAAAAAAGCCTTGCCATAAATGTTCATTGCTGCAGTTGTCAGAAGAACATGGGTGGGAACTGAAGAACATGGGTGGGAACCGAAGGCAAGCTTTTCACATCCTGTCACAAGATCAATGTCAGGCTGGCATTGAGGGCACGGGCGGGTCCTTCCTGTGCATGCCGCCCAAACACTGCAGGACTCTGGTTCTGCTATGGATATCGCTTGGTGCCTGTCATTGTACAGCATACTTTACTGCACATTCTGTTCGCATGCTGTGTCAAGTGATGTCTTGCCCTCTGTTGGTATGATGACGGTTTAGGACTTCGCAATTGCTTGAGTCACCTTCTCTTCATTTTCACGTCCCCAAGGTCTGATGTGGTGGTTCTCTGCTTTTCCATCGCCAACCCAAACTCTCTCCATCATGTCAAGACCATGTGGTACCTGGAGATCAAGAACTTCTGCCCACGTACGCCTGTCATTCTCGTAGGGTGCCAGCTGGATCTACGCTATGCAGACCTTGAAGCTGTTAATCGGGCTCGACGACCCCTAGCGAGGTATTTACATTATTATTCATTAGGCTTCTTCTGCTATTCAAGTTTTTTATACTCAGAACAAACAAAGAGTATTTCCTTTCCCCTTTGGTTAATGCTTTCTGTGGATAAAGTGGTTGTCCTTTTATTCAAACTTACCCAAGATTTATTTCATATTAAAGTACCTTGTTGAAATGTCTCCAACAGGCCTATAAAACCTGGAGACATTCTGCCTCCCGAGAGAGGAAGGGAAGTAGCCAAAGAATTAGGTATTCCATATTATGAGACAAGTGTTTTTGACCAGTTTGGCATTAAAGACATCTTTGACAATGCCATTCGAGCTGCTCTCATCTCCAGGCGCCACCTTCAGTTCTGGAAGTCCCATTTGCGAAAGGTTCAGAAACCCCTCTTGCAGGCTCCTTTCTTGCCACCAAAAGCCCCTCCACCACTGATCAAGATCCCAGAGTGTCACTCCAACAACCGGGATGGCCCTAGGCAACTGTTGGAAAACCCCCTCTGTGCTGATGTCATGTTCATTCTTCAGGAGCACATTCACATATTTGCTCACAAGATCTACCTGTCTACCTCATCCTCCAAGTTCTACGACCTCTTCCAGATGGACCTCTCCGATGAGTCCCCATGCCTAGTGATGACCGAGCGCCATGGCCGGGAACATCTGATGCGGACCCTCAGCCTGGACACGGAGGAGGACATGGCCGTGCTGCCCAACATCTCTCCCTGCTCCCTTCGTGCCTCCAAGAGTGATGGGACTCTGAAGATGGTGAACTTCAGCAGGCAGCACCATCGCACCAAGGTGTCCCTGGCCTCTTGGAGCAAGGCCTTCTGCAGCATGTACAAAGAGATTGTGGTCAACCCAGTGACGGGTAGCCTGGCACCTATGACAGTAGTGACGATGGATCACTCCATCCAGCTGGGGCCATTTAGTGCAGTGCTACGTTTCCTATACACAGGGGAGCTTGACGAGAAGGAGAAAGACCTCATGCAGATTGCTCAGATTGCAGAGATCCTGGAGATTTTTGATCTGAGGATGATGGTGGAGAACATCATGAATGAAGAGGGTTTCATGAATCAGGAAATTACAAAAGCTTTCCATGTGAGAAAGGCCAATAGGATTAAGGAGTGTCTAGCCAAGAACAATTTCACAGGTAAAAACATACAGAAAAAACACCCAACACAAAGAGTGTATTTTCTGGATTATAGTTTCTGTTACACTGATCATTTCATGACATAATTATGTTTGATGATAAGCAATCAAAACTGTGTTGACATTGATATTTGTAAGTGAATTCATAAGAACTCTTGTGCATGGCTTTCTGTGGCCATTCCTGAAGATGTGGTGTTCAGGTTGGATGATGGGACCATCAATGCCCATAAACCTGTGCTGATCTCCAGTTGTGACTGGATGGCTGCTCTGTTTGGAGGCTCGTTCATTGAAAGTGCAAACAACGAGGTGAGTGAGAAAGCCCTGTGCAGTGAGCTGCAAGTGTTGCACTGACAAGTTTGTGGAATATTTCTATTTCTTCCTTGAGCATGAGTGTTGAATTCTTTTCAAACTTCAGACAGATGGTGCAAGGTCAGACTGCCCACATACAGATAAATACGTGTGTGCATGCACGCACACACAGAAACACACACACACACACGTATATACACTCATGCTCAAAAGATGCAGACCACTGCCTACGCACATTCATCTTACACACACAACATGGTAAATGTACCACACATCATCTAATCCTGATACCTACTGAACATCACATGTTGCTCAGTTTTAGAGTTCAGTAATGTCTCATTCAAATTTTAATGTTTGTTTGCTCTGATTAACAGAGTATTAAGGCTTTACACAGCAAGAATTTTAAAAGCAATCACAGCAACAATTTGTTCAACTTTGTTCAAATTGTCAGTCACTTTCATTAAATGTAAGATTCACAGTGGTTAGTCATGCTTCTTTATGTTGTTAGGGGAAGTATTTGCTATAAAGGTTCAATACAGCTCCTCAAAAAAGCAGGTCACTTTTACTCTATAACAAGGGGGAAGCTGACAACATTCAGAGGCATCTTGAGTTATCTTCTATAGCCAGGGAGATACTGAAAAAAATTATTCATTCAGTCCAGTGATGTGCTGGGCCAACATCACATGCCAGTATTACAAGTGGGGCAACTTTATTTTAGGGATGCTGCTGTTCTACTTACCCCAGGTATGTAGTGCACATTTGAATTAGAGAAGAGCATTTCTGTTTCTTCAAATGTTCCCCTGCAGAGTTTTCATTTTATGTAATAATGTTATGTAATGGGCTGCATAATTCCATTGCTCTACCATGCAAACCTGTGTATGTGAATGAACCACTGGGAGTCAGTAAAGCACTAGGAGTCTGCCTGCTTGGGCTGCAAGCTTTAAAAAAAGGATACACTATATTCCCTGTTCTGTTCAAAAAAGTAGTTAAAATACCAACTTGACAAGGTTTGTATCACGAACACCACCATATCATGTCAGAAGAGTGTGAAACACGTCACCTTTTGCCATGAGTTGAAGAGCAGCCACTGTGATTAAAAAAAATCTACTACAAAAAATCCACTAAACATTTTGTGCACTACAACCACTCAGCTCGACTGGTAATCTGGAAGAAAGCTGGCAAAAATGGAAACAGAACCTTAATTCATACTTTGCTGTGGTTATTGGTTTGTATGAAAAGAGCAAGACCAAAATGATGGCTGTACTGCTTCACATAGTAGGTGAGGATGCTTATAAGTTTTATAACATGCTCAGAATTACAGTGAAGTATGCTAGTGAAGCATTCAAATACAGCATTTGAAAGACATCAGGTCTGGGCACACAAATCCAGTCCAGAGTAGGGCACTGATAAAGTTCCCTACTGGGTTATAACAAAGAGCATGCATCTGCAAATTCAAACACACTGAAGATATAGTGTTGCCTGAGAAAACTGTGTTGAGGATCATAAATTACATACTCTGGGGAAAAAAGGCATAAACAAACCTCACACTTGAAAAAAAACTTGAAAGTTGTCACGCTATAGAAGTCACAGTCGTCTAAGCATTGAACCTGGTGAGCAAAGTGTGCATACTGTTAGGTAAAAGAGGGAGCAAAAGACACATGGAGCTAAAATTAGCAGCACTAAACTGAGTAGGCCACTATGCATCAATTCAGACAGAACATGCAAGAGCTGTGGAAAAGGTTTTGCAGACCACCTGGCAGATGTTCTCACGGAGAGACATCATATCATCCAGCACTGTCGCTCTCACGCTGAAGTCATCTTCATTGTCCTGCCTCAATAACTATCATCCCATCATCACGAAGTGCTTTGAGGAGCTTGTTTCGAGGCACAAGATGCAGCTGCTCCTCCTCTGCTGTTTGCTCATCATCCCAACCGTCCCGTTTGGGCAAAAAAGGCACATATGTGCTGCTCATAGGCTTCAGTTTAGCATTAAACACAATCTTCCTCAGTAAGTGATTGGAAAGTTGAGACCTCAGGGTCCGAATACCTCCCTCTTCAACTGGATCTTGAAATTCCTGTCTGGGAGATCACAGTTTGTATTGGGAGTGACATCTTTCATACTACCGCACTAAGCACTGTGACCAACCACGGCTGTGTGCTCAGTGTTGTTCACTCGACTGACTCATGCAGAGTTCGAACCACATCAAGTTCATTGATGACACACCCATGGTAGGGCTCATCTGCAAGGGCAATGAGTCAGTGTAGAGGCTGAGTAACTAATGGTTTGGGCCACAGTGGACAACCTCCATCTGAACAAAACAAAAGTGATGGTTCTTGACCTTAGGAAAGTATCACTCTCCACTCAACATTGATGGCGGCTCTGTGGAAATTGTCAAAGACCTAAGAAGATCATCAAGTTCTCTCTCCCTTCTATCATGGACACTGGCACCACAAGAAACGAATCCACTGCATCCACGAAATACCAGCCTTGTTGATCCCATACACCCTTCATATGAACTCTTCTCTACCCTGCCATCTAACAAAAAGTACTGAAGCATTCAGCCCTTACAGCCAAACTATGAAACTAAGTTTCCATCAGATTCCTCAGCTTCCTGACACTGACCGGACACTCCTTCAAGCATAGTTGTTTAACTGATACCATCTTACTCTCGCATTTCCTAACGAAAGTCTGAGTGCGTTGTCTGAATACTATATTCAAGCATGGCTGTTTAATACTTATGTGATACTGTTAAATCTTCAGGCCTGCCCTCCACTAGAGTCCCTCATTTCCTTCCTCCTGGTTTTGTTGTTGCTTTGCTACCACATATCTTGTATCCGTCCTTATTCATTTTCACCTGTTCCTGGTCTGTCTTGATAAGCTTCCTGTTTGAACCCTGTGTTTATTCGCTGTTGGTGATTATTTTGGCTTGTCTCTCATGTTGTTTAGTATCGTTCTGTTCTGGTTTTGTCTCTGATCAGCTCTGTCTTTGCTCTCTTTCTTAATCTTCTCATTTCCAGTTAGTATGACTCCTTGTCTTCCTCATCCTAGTTAGTTATTGTTTCTTAGTTATCGATCTGTTCCTGTTTATGTTATACTTTTGTTCTTATGTCACCATTTCACTGTTTTCCTTATCTCATTCTTCCATAGTTATTCATCTAGTCCTTTTGTAAATTTATTCCTGTGTTTTTGGAATCTTGATATGGAGGTACTAAAAAGCCAGAAGGTACAGTCAGACTGACCATGCACAGACCTCACCAGAAACCCTTTCTTCAGTATAAAAATGGATATAAACACATAAAAAATAATACATCAAATAATACCCATTTTCTCTCAGACAAGAAACAGAATAGGGAATATTCATGTCAATTCAAAAGGTTGATGCAATTTCTTAGCTCCAGCTAGAAAAGAAATGTTCATCGATCTCCACAGATGAACCCTGGTAGTTCACGGCTGAAGGAAGATTCTGTTTGCTGTTAGTGATGGGCTGAAACAGACACAGTCTAGACAATGAAAAAAGGATCCCACAGAGATCAAAAAAGGGCAGTTAAGACATCACTTCTCTATACAAGTTCAAGTTCAAGTTTATTTATTTTTTTGAGATATATTTATATCAAAGCAGCTCTACAAATGTCCGAGTCCAAGCCCCCAGTGAGCAAGCCAAGGGCGACAGTGGCAAGGAAAAACTCCCTAAGGCATGAG
>JAOXYF010000012.1:1131719-1142848 GCA_028565775.1 Sternarchorhynchus goeldii
ATGGGGGATAAAATCTATATAAATATAGCAACTATGCCTCAATACATTTCAAGGACACCTAAACTACTTGGCATCATATATACCTGTACAAGAAGTGGTCCAAAGCAAGTTAGCTGGTAAGAACATTCTGAATTACAAGGCTATTAGGCTATTGTGAAGCTTGATGACAAATCTGCTGACTTATGCACTTTCAACTGACCATTGGGGCAGATACTGGGTCTCCCCTTCAGAATCAGCTAGTGAGGTATTTCATCAGATTACCTATGACAGCTTTGGAGACCGCACAAGGATGTGATTGGGACGTGATTACTGATGCTTACGCAATCATTGAGGCTTCCAATAGTAAGATGAGCATGATTCAGCTCAGTATCAAGATCTACAGGCAAAGGATGCAATAATGGTGGCTCTCATCACATACATGTAGGACACATCATTGGCGCTCTGACCCTCAGCGCTGGACGGCAAACCCAGCCGACCTCAAATATGCAAATAAAGGCACAGCATCAAGTTGGTCAAAGCAAAAGCTAAAAGGCGATGCCTATTCCTGAACAACTCGTACAGCGTCTGCTCAAGGGCAGCGTCTTCAGAGGTGCTGATGGTGAGCCGTGCGAATCACTGTAGGAGCACCTGTGGACTTGAAATAAGGAGAAGACACACAAGGCGCAGGGGCTTGTGATAAGGTGTGATCATCAATAAAGCAGTGATTGGGAACGGGGCAGATGTTTGCGTGTGTGTCAGTGGGAGTAACCCTCCAGCTGGGTGCTCTGGGCTCCATGATAGTTCCTGTATATACACAGTGAAGCAGAGCTCATAGCACTTCAGCCTCTACTGATGAATGAATGATGCATTCTGGCAGTGGCAGCTAGCACAGCAGGCAGCTGTGCACAAGCTGAAGGCATCCATGGCAGCAGGCTCGCTTCTTCACTTCTATAGTCCAAGTGCACTGATGCAACCAAATATGGCCTTGGGACATGTCGTACAAATTCATCAGGCCATGGCATATGCCCTCAAGCGCTGCCTAATCCTGAGCAAAATTGTGTTCGGATTGAAAACTTCTAGTATTCGTTGAAAAGAAACTTCAAGTAATTGTTGCTGCTCTTCAGAGTACAGCGCCTCACAAGTCCGAGTACAGCGCCTCACAAGTCCGAGTACAGCGCCTCACAAGTCCGAGTACAGCACCTCACAAGGAGGTTAAGGTTAAGTAGGGAGGTTAAGATACTGAAGTGACCTGAGATTGTTTTGAGAGGGAGTTTGTCTACTGAGCTCAGGTGGACAAACAAGAGGCACATAAAAAACCCCTCCACGAACCAATAAGGAATGCACTACTAAAAGAGTCCTAACGGTTTCTTTAAAACCTAAACTAAAAGTAGAATGTACTTTAAGTGCTTACATTTGGAATGTAATTTTGTATTTATGATATTAAATGTTGATATTTTGTATTTATGATACCATCTCACTGGTATTTGAAACAATAGTATGTAAATATGCTAAGCTACCAAATTAGTTTTTTCAGTGACATTCATTTGTAAGTTTTTTGTCTAATCAGGGCTGTAGTGATCTATTAGAGTTTGCTCTTCCTTGCACTCTGTGGGGGGGTGTGCTATTTGCAGGTGTCCTTCCCCAACACCAGCAGGGTGTGTATGCAGGCAGTGCTGGAGTACCTCTACACAAATCAACTGTTGCCCATGGCCGACCTAGAACCAATGGAGTTAATCGCTCTGGCAAACAGACTGTGCCTTCCCCGCCTCGTTGGCCTGGCAGGTGGGCACTCAACTATACACACAGACATACACATGCAAGCTTCTTCAAACCAAAAGCCAAGTAGCCAATACAAGCTTGAATCAAACTGATGATCTGGTTCCTCCATTAAGAGTTACTAAGTAACTAGCAACATCAAGATTCAGCGAGAGTGATTCCACAAACCTGGGGGACTATAAGTCGTCTGGTTTACGTCATCAAACATTTACATGAAGCAGTAATGGTGACGGTTTGACATTGATGTATGGCTCATGTATGATTGAAGACTTACTTTAGGCTTTGTGCTGTGGAGCGTGTGCCTCGGTCAACAGAAATAATGTTTTCTGCTGAGATGTTTCAAACTTGGATGCATAACCGAGAACCTTTTTTGCGCAAATAAGCATCAAAATATATTATACTGTAATATATTAGACTCTGCAAAATGCTCATACTGTTTCTAGTTCTTATAGCAGTCAGATTTGGACAAAAAATACTAACCTTGTGAATGCAGGTTCGTCAACATGTTTTTGTAAGAGCAGTTTTTCCTTTTGCATAGAACAATATGCTGTGACTGAGTTGCTGAAGGCATACAGGGATGGACATGACATCGACGGCGAGGTCCTAACCTATCTGGAGCTCTCACAGGTCTCAGCTAGAGAATTATCTTCACTTGACCTTCAAAGCGTACTACCATTCAAATATACTTTGAAATCTAATTTCTTACACATTAATCTTTATATCAGTTTACAAGTAAGCTGATCTGTTTGCTTCTGTTCTGTTTATAGTTCCACAATGCCAACCAACTTGCTGCTTGGTGTTTGCACCATATCTGCACTCATTACAATAGCATATGTGCCAATTACCGCAAAGAGGTCAAGTCCAAATCAACAGGTAAGAATATCAGACACACACTAAGATATGGTGTTTGAAAAATTGAATGTGCTTTAGTCATAAAGGAACAGTACAACTGAAAACTTTTCATAAAGGAACAGTACAACTGAAAACTTTAAGTTCTCATTATTGCAGAATAAGCACAGTGTGCAGAGCAGTTACACCCTGGAGTGTTACGCCCTGCAGACACGCCCTCAGACCTGCTGAATTTCCAGTGTCATAACTGTCAGTGACAGTAGTGTATGGTGTAAAGTGTCTCCATGTCTTGATCATTTCTTTGCATGATGTGGCCTGAACAGAGAACCAGGAATACTTTGAGAAGCACCGCTGGCCGCCGGTCTGGTACCTGAAGGAGGAAGACCACTATCAACGCGTGAGGAAGGAGCGGGAAAAGGAGGACCTGGTCCTGAACAAACACTACTCACGCAGCCGTTGGTGCTTCTGGAGCACCTCTCCTGTGGTGGCCTGAGAGCTGAGAGAGAGAGCGAAACAGTGCCTCCTCCTAGGCCTTCCCTGCTAACGTTTCGTGTCTTAACTTACAGACGATGCACTGGTATCTCTTGTTTCTACTTACACATATGGGATGAGGCAGGCGATAAAAGGTTCAAAGCACAATCCGTGTCCTAATAATACAGGCCAATCAATTCTAAGTTGTTTCCCAGTGAACTTCAGTTAATGGTAACTGAAAATGACATCCCAACATTCAAACAAGGGTTTGTTTAAAAAGAGAAAAAGAATCTGGATTGTGCGCTTCACAGCAAAGTCTCATCTGTGTCACTACACGCCATAGTGGAAAGGAAATGCCAGAATGTTACCCAGAATGAATCGAATTTTCACCCTCTGTTGCTTGGCTTTTGCTTAGCTCTAGGTAACACACTTTTCAGCAGTCATCTGACTGCTAAATCCTTGCGCTACAAATGACAACAAGCTATAGCAGTTTAGCAGAATCAGCAGTGTAGAACATTTACATTATGACTGCTAGAACTCTTCCTGCTAATGAACTCGGAAATGAGTTTTTTTGCGACACTTGTGACCTCAAAGGTGGGATGGCGGCGGCCGGTTCGGTGTCTCCGCCCTTGGCGTCGCGCGTCGTGCTCATCTCGAGTTTACAGCGACTCCATTCAAGCTCTATGTAATCAAACATCAGGTACACGTCAAATGCAATAACTCCTACACTGTACTTCACAAGGGCCAGGCCGCCATGCTGGTACCAGGGAACCGCCACAGCACTCCTGGCTAGTTCTGTGATTTTCCATGGCCTCTTCCATTCCTTTAGAGTAGCACAGTGTATGCTCCTAAATGAAAAGTCCACTCTTATTTTAGAGGAGCTTAGCACCAGGGCTTAGTTCAGTGTTTACTTGAAACAAATGTTAACCAACAAATGTAACAATCCATAAGCATCAATCATATGCTACCTTCACTGTGCTCGTGTTAGAGGTTACATATACTGTAGTGGGTTGTGACAATATCTATACATTAAAGATCATCATAGTTGTTAAAGGTTAAAGAAACTTTAGATGTTTTCAGAGGTTTCCTGATGAATATGGGAAAGTGCAGGAAGCGGAAATATCAAGCTTGTGCTATTGGATTAAAGAAAACTGAGTCTTTGTCCTGTTCATTGTAAGTGTCAGCATATTCTTGGTGTATGTACTCTAACTGTTAAGGGAATGTGTTTGTGTACAAAGCACCACATCATTTTTCATGTAACCTGAACAAGGCAAGCCAGGGGGATTCATTTGCCTGTAGGTAAAAGGGAAACTTAATACTTGAGAAAATATAATGTTTGTGTCCCTGGTGTTGTAGATCGTCGTTAGTTTACAAAAATTAGAAGTAAATAACGAAGCTGACTAGATGCCACGTGATTGTTCTATTTTGGTGATTGAGGCAGAAATGGTGTTGACTGGCATCAGCTGCTACAAACCAAGTGGCTGGTTCATTTGGTTCATGCTGTCAAAGGCCTTTGATTTTGCTGGTTATTACTCTTAATGTTGGGTGTTTACTAAGGTATGTATTTGTTTAATTATTTTATATACAAAATATTTAATAAATAATACATTTACTTATGCAAAGCATCTTGTTTGTGTTTTGGCATGATAAAATATATTCCATTATACTTATAAGCTATTTTCTAAACTAAAAATTGCCAAGATTGTTTATTTTTACATCTTTAGATATGGTAAGTGTCAGGTAAAAGTTATTTGTTAGACACTAGGCTAAGGTTATGCTTGGATGTAGGTTGGGGAAGGGTTTGATTTGATTCAGGCATTTCATTGTAGTCCCCAAATGAACCAGTAGCCCCATATGGAGGCAATCATGCTTAAAATAGATTCAGTACAGATACATCCAGGCCACAAGGTATAATGACCGTTTCACAGTGTGAACAAGAATTACTGTTGAAGCTTTTTCTCCTTTAATTGTAGGGGACATTAAAATTGGAATACTACTAATACTGGTGTAATGCTAGAGTTCAAGGAGAATGTAAGATCACATCAAATTTACATGTAAAGCAAATTCAGGGCTTGAGCAGGAGGGAATTTGGCCAAAAATAGGAGCAAGGCTCTCTCCCAGTAAGCTGGTTATACTGCACCACACCTCCAAGCCACAAATAAGACCCACACTGCTGGGAAACTGGTGGGACTGGGGGGGATTGGAGGCCTGGACTGGACCATGTTTAGCCTGCTGTGCTGTGGTGAGACAGCAGGAGTCTTTCACACCTGTCAACCTCCCCCCATCACTGCCGGCGTGTTTTACTAAAGCTACTGGATTGCTTAATCCATGACTGCGTGGATGGAGGTGGTGCAGGGGGCTAAAGATCAGCACAAAGCAGACAGGTCCAAACGTTCTGAGTAGGATAGTCATCATTACTCTTCCACACAGCTGCAGTGCACAGCTGCCCCATGTCAGCAAACAGTGCCTGAAAGGGGGAAGCTCTGGTGAAGTTGTACTATGTCGTTATGTCATTAAAACACACACAGAGCAGTGGTGTAGTACAAAAATCTGGGGCCCCACCACAAGACGCAGGATGGAGGTTCTTTTGTTATTATTAATTATTTTTATTATTATTATTGTTATTAGTGGCCCCCCTCACAGTGAGAACCCCACATACACCTCCACTACGCAGCTGAAGCATGAAGATGTAACAGTGACATACGACAGAACTGTTTATGAACAATTCCAAAGCCGTCAGTCCCAAGGGACTTCACACTACTGCTCCTTAAATGAATAGCAGTACATTCTATCTATACTGAGCCATTAATCCTTAACCCATCTTTGAGTGTCCTCACTACCTCCCCCTCTGTCTGTGGCCCTCCTGTTTACACCTCTACAGCATGATGGGAACTGGATGTCAGCTCCTTTCCATCAGGACTTTAATACCTTGTAATCTGAGTTGTAGCCTGCTAACCTGACCAGCTGCCAGGCTGTTTACTAAGTACCATTCTTCTGTTTCCACAGTTTTATTATCTCACGTATTAATTGCCATTAGGCTGACTTCCCAGGCCAGTCTTCAGCCCTGCTCCTCTTATGTAGTGGCCTAAGAAAGGGTTTCAAGCTGTTGAATTCCAGTCAGTGAGTGAACGGAATGTGACAAGGCAGGATTTGCATTGTTGCTTTTTTCACGGGGAGTTGTGTGCGCATGTGGAGGTTTGTGTGTGTGTGTTTGTGTGTCTGTGTGTGTGTTTGTGAGTTTGTGTGTGTGTGCGTGTATGTGTGGCGTACCTTTCCATGCCAGCTGAGGATTCTATTAATGCTGTTGCCTGGCAGACCGTGATGCTACAGTGGGATGCCGCCGTGTGGAAAGAGTGGCAGTCACGTCTAGGGTTGCCACGGTGACAGCACGCGTGGGATCAGGTCTAAAACCGGGTCACAGGTGGGAATGGTGACATGTTGGAACAAGTTAGGGCCTATCAACAAGAAAGTGTTGTGGATAGTCTGTGGCCCATTTCCTGTAACTGAAATTCTGAAGTCTCTCCAGTTTCTACCACTTGGCCTACATTTGGGTAGATAAAGAGAACGTTTTTATGTGTGAGAGTTTGATGCATAAGAAGAAATGTTGCAGCTTTTTGTTGTGATATTTTCAGTAACTGTCATCCCAGGACAAGGAGGTAAGGAGGTCCATTAAGAAATGTTATCTTTCAACGACTCAGTACACCTGGATTCTGTACTAGAAATCTTTAGTTCATACGAACAAACAATTGAATCTTTAAACAATGTAAAGCTCTTCCATTATAAGTTGGTGGGCTTCATCTAGTGCAGATCTGGTCTACTGTGTAAACACACAGTAGCCTTAAAGCAATAGAACCAGCTATTCAATCATCAGTTGCTCTCTTGTCATGAAGGCTGAGGGCAGTGTGATAGAGAATCACTCCTGAAGGAGAGAGTAGTGTGATGGAAAAAGCCATTCCTAAAGGATAGGCTAGTGTGATGGAGAGTCACTCCTGAAGGGCAGGGTTTGATTACTGCAATACCTTACTGACTAGATGTTCCAGTAGGAGCATAAGCAAGCATCAATTAGTCCAGAATGCAGACACAGTCTCATCCTTTATGTCTAGGTTAAAAATGTACTTGTTGACTAAGACATTGTATTAATAGTTTTTCTTAATAATAATTTTGTCAATAAAAGAAGGTGCCGAGCCAGGGGGTTCATAGGCATGGAAGTGTTTTGGTAAACTGGGATGTTTGGATGCTGTTGCCCTCCCATTTCACACATTCGCGCACGTTTAGGACAGTGATTGGTTGGATGCTGAACGTCGCAGGGCTCCCACATGTTTGTGAACCTCCTGGTTCTCCACCTTTTTAGTTATGCTGTCATGGCATAGTCCTGCTGGAGTCTCTGCTTGCCCTTTGCACAAGTGTACATTTTCTGCACTCGTTGCATTAGAAGAGTCTCTAACCCTTATGTTTTTTGCTCTCCTTCCCCCCCTCTCTTCATGTCCCACTCGGTCGAGCTACTCATGCTACATTTGAGACTCCAGGAGATTCCAGAGATCCAGATTCCTGACTCATGATCTGAGTCTCACAAACTGAATATCACTCAAAGCTGCAAATGGAAAGACTTCACTGTTCGTACTGTTGTTATTGTCATGCCTGATGGTTGGCTGGAGGAGGATGACCCCCCCCCCCCCCTGTTGAGTCTTGGGTCCTCTCAAGGTTTCTTCCTCTTGCTCTCAGGGAATTTTTCTTGCCACTTGGCTTGCTCACTGGGGACTTGGATCTGTAAAGCTGCCTTGTGACAAAGGTTGTTGTAAAAAGCGCTGTATAAATAAATTTTGACTTGACTTGACTTTGACAGGGTAGTGTGATGGCTTCCGTGCTAGTGTCAGCACACCAGGTGTGGTTAAAGCCCTCTGAGCATTCGCTGCACTCTCTTAATGAACATATTTCTGTAATTATTTAACATGACACACTACAGTACAAAGCAAGGGTTACATATAAGGGTTACATATAAGGGTTACATATAAGGGTTACATATAATACTTTAAGTGCAGACACTGATAGCTGCAATGTCTCTCCAGTCTGTCTTTACCATTTATAATAGATATATTTTTTTTTATTTATTTTGCCTTTATTTAACCAGGTTAGTCCCTTGAGATACAAGATCTCTTTTTCAAGGGACACCTGGCCAAGACAGACCGAGCAGCGGCACAAATTACAACATTCCAAGTACATTCCAAAATTTCAAACAATCTCACATAAAATCAATTTAAAACACACACACAGATGATCTGGACACCATTGCTCTTATCAGAGTCTTAAATCTACTCAAAGAAACAATGTCCTTGATTTTTATATCAGTCTGTAACAGGTTCCATGTGTATGGAGCAGCAAAGCTGAATGCAGATCTCTCAAGGTCATTCCTACTTTCTACTAATCTGCCAAGATGACCTAGAAAAGGGCAGTCTGGAAAACACCATTATTCTCTGCTGCCTTTCAAAACAGTGGTATTATTCAGGTGAGTGGAATGAGCTAGTTCATTTCCATATTTACTATATTGCTTGCGACCTGAAAAGGTTTAAGATGGAAAATAAATGTAAACCTTTCTTAAATTTTTGTTAAAGCATTTGGTTATGGATTATACAAATATAAGCATTTTTTAAAGCAGAAGAAAAAGCAGTATTAAATTAATTTAACAATGGTAACAATGGTAATGGTAAAACTGGTAAACTTCAATCATAATCTTTTTAGTTATAAATCAAAATAATAGTTATAAATAAAAAACCGAATTGTCAGTGTCACAACGTACAGCATAGCAGAACAATGTAATAACATACCAAAGGTGTTATATGCCGCCCTCTTGTGTTGAGAGGATGTCAACACACTAGTATCCTGCTACAACACTCATACGCATAAACACAAGATTAGTTTATAGGCCTAAATAAAGGCACATATACTATACTAATAAAAATAATTAATTCTTCAAGATAACCATACGATTTTAGGAATTTTATTCAGTATACAATGAACACTCGTCATTTAGTATAGATTTAATCATTTATAAAATATTTTTGTCACAGACCTCTGCTAACAGAAGTCAAAATTTCTTGCCAAACTCAGTTGCTATTAAAATGATACAGTCAATAGCGATTATATTGGATAATACTGGGATTTGTCAGATGTGATTCAGTGTTTATTAGAACCGACGAATGGAGATAAATGCACAATATAAAGAAACTAAAGTAGGCGTGTTATGGACCATGTCTTAGTTGATTGCCTACAAAACAACAGTGAAAATATCTAGTCCTTCTATTTAATCCAGTATGGGATATAGTGAATTTATCTGTTAAGAATTACAGTCCAGTTCATCTGAGATGATCGCATCATTGAGTTGTTATAGGGAAGTGCCAATCAAGTAATGGCTTTGTTTATCGACTGTGTTGCTAAACAGGATTTTGTTTATCGGCTGTGCTACGTCATTATGACGTTGTTTATCGACTGTGCCACGTCATTAAGATACACCGAGCCTTGTAGACTCACGTTTTCTCGCAGTCTCTCTTTATATAACATAATCCGTGTATGCTCTAGTCATTATTACAGGCAGTCTCTCTTTATATAACACAATCCGTGTATACTCTAGACATTATTAAAGGCTTATATAACATAATCTGTGTATGCTCTAGTCATTATTAAATTACTTACTTATGTACCGGGGCGGCTGGTTTAATAAGACTAAGCCCTCCCTAGCTGTCTAACATCAGACTAATATGGCATTTTTTCACCATCCACATGGTTTTATTTGCAGTGCATTGAAACAGACCAGTTTGCTCTTCTGTGGACCTAAATACAACAGCACCACCTAAAGGCCATAATACGAATTGGCTAAAATTAGCCAATTTGATCTATTCCCAAACTGTAGGTTCATACGTAGGCGCAGGAGAGAGATAATTTACACAACTGCTTCGGTTCAGCTTTCTGCTGCGGTACGGTTTTATACGCTCTGAAAGTCATTTCAGATTGTGTTGCGTCAACGTGCGGTGTTTGGAAATGTCCGCCAACTGCTTTGTTAACCAATCAGTTAGTTACCGCCCGTTTATTGCTAACCAGTTGCGTTCGCTCTGCCTTCAGCTCAGTGCTGCCTTAACAACATGTTTGAGAAGAAGTTTTGTACATGAGTGTCATACGCTCTGTCTGGTAAATGTGTTTTGATGTGTTACACACGGTGAAAGCCCCCCTCCCTGATTAGATATATATGTAGGCAATTTATCTTGCCCCAAGTTCCCGCTATCTGCATTTAGCACTGTTTGAAGAAGACAGGTAGATTTATTTATAAATTAAATGCTGAATGATATTGACTCGGTGGTGGCAATGCACTGATCAGTAAATCTTAACTGGAAAACAATCGACAGTTGCAAGTGCCCCTGCCTTACCTACCCTCAGATTCTCAACCACAACTGTTCAGGCTTTAAAAGAGGTCTTTTGGTAAGGTCTGTAGAATAATAACTTTAAACACCCTGGTAAAGCTAAAAACACACACATACATTTAGAAACTCTGATAAAACTCATTTTCCTTTCTGGGTGTGAGGGCATATATCTTTGATGATGAAAGGGACCTTGTTACAGTTTCCCCTCTGTCAGCACTGAGCAAAATGTGTTGGCAGCTTGTGACTGAGTTTAGAACATTTCAGAAAGTTCTGCGTGGAGTTTTACATTATACAGATGGAATTCTTCATAAATTCACCATAAATATGATGGTGCTGACAGTAATTTATGCAGTGACTGGTGATTTGTTAAAATGAGAAAACTTTAAGCTGATTAATGCATTTTATAACAGAACATGTTAACTAAACTCTACAGTATGTGGGGAATTTTACAGTTTCATGTATTAACATATCCACAGTATTAAGAATCAGAATCTGGTTTATGGGAAAGGTAATGCTGACACACACAAAGAATTCGGTTCTGGCTGTTAATGACTCTCTAGTAATATAGACAATACACACACACACACACACACACACACACACACACACACACACACACACACACACACACACACACACACACAC